>CM077033.1:61265354-61481667 GCA_039090855.1 Macrothele yani | reverse complement strand
CAACTTTTTTGTCCTGTGACGTGCCTAGAAATTTCTGAGGCACAGAATAAGGAAATTACTTCACTTACCAATCTTCTTCTTTGTTCTTCTCGTTCTTTTTTGGATACTATTACATAGATTCCTGCGGAAAAGTTTCTAATTCTTCTGGATCTACTTGGATCTGGCTTTTCAGTTGACTCTCGCTTTCCCGTGAAATTGAATGAGGAACGGAAAACGGCATCGCTCTTCTTGGCGTCAGGCTTTTGCTCTATAACTTCCGGTACTGGTAATTCTCTTAATTTTTACAATGGGCTGGAAGCTGAAACGGAGAGAAGTGGATTCAGGGAAAATTTTAATTGAGCTTTGAAAAAAGCTTTAACAACTAAAAGATCACTTAACCGGACTGAATCGGATAGACTGGTAACCCCGAAACTATCTAATCGTAGAACAAGACGCACGGCCGACGACGACGAAAAGAAAACTTTGCACTGAAGTTTCACTCGCAGGAGCACACACGATGTGCGACCTTCCTGCTAAGGATCCAAAGGGCAACTGAACTCGCAGAGCAACCTTGAAATTTGTTGTTACAATGAGATGTAACAACAATCATATGCATGAGATGCTACATGAGTGTGGTACTTTTATATTGCTTTCACACGAATTCATTCTATAATTAATATTAAAGCTATGCTATTTATTTCCAATTCAAAATATCATCCATCATCACAAAAGTAATTCAGTTCCGTTGACATTCAAACAGCTAAGATTTTCCTACATTAAATTGTTCAATCTGACCTGAAACCTTATATATTTTTAATAAGAGGTACGTCATGTAAAATACGTTTCTTTATTTTAACAGGATTCTTTTCTTTATTAAAGCCATTGAAAATTTTAAATCTGGACATTCGATTTTTCAATGCGGAGTTAATAAAAATTTGGGTTTATCATCACCAGCATTTTTTCTTGATCACAGCTCTTAAAGATGTTTTTAAATTTGTTGACTGCACCGTAAACATGGCAGCTGGAAATAATTCTGATGAGAAAAAATACCGTGCTTCCCTAAATAGAAATAACAAAATTACTCCACAAAATGCAGAAACCACTCCCCATAATATTTTAGACACTGCAGATAGCGTTTAGCGTGCATAATTACACATCAGTTCGAAATTCATCAGTTGAAAAGTCGTGATCTAAAATACAGGGTGTCAGAAAAAGGTGTAACCAATGTTCAAATTATGGTGACTTTGGATACATAACTCATATCAGCATTCTGTTTGCTGCAGCTGGTAAGAATACCCCCACGTTTTCTGGAATTGTACCCAAATGGATCCTACGACAGAAAAAAGAACAGATCGTGGAGTCGTTTATTGGAGACCCGACCCGAAACGCACGTTCAACGCTTTGAATTTAAAAAACGTACAATATGTTAGCAAACTCTCCACACACAACAGCATCAGAAAGTCGTAAAAATCATTCAAAGAAATTGGTAGTGTCCTTACAGAAGAAAAGATCTGGACGACCATTGCTGTAGATCCAGGAAAGGAAGGAGGTTGTGAGACAAACTTTCACTCGTAGCCCTCAAAAAGTCAATCAGGACAAGCAGCACGACAGCTGGCAATCACTCAAGTCTTCAGTGCCCAAAAGTTTTTTCATCAGAGTTTGTAAATTCACCCATATAAACTGCAGACAACCCATCACGTAACCACAGGATGATCATGTGAAGCGCAGACAGTGACTTGCTGATGCGATGTTGGACAACATTGCAAGTGCTAAATCTTTCCTGAAAACCAACCAATCTGTTTCTCGGATGAGTGCACTATCCATATTTAGGAAATGTTCCAATAAACAGAATGTGAGAATTTGAGGAATTCAAACACTCCGCACTGCCTCAATGTGGAACATGAACATGCTATCCCAAGTGTCAATGCTTTGGTGTGGCATTGTATGATCTACCGTGTTACTGGACCCTTTTTATTTAAGGAAGTGACTGTTGAGAGCTGATAATTATCTTTACATTATTGAACAGTTTGTGTAACCCCAGTTGGATGACTTTCAATTCCGGTCATTTTTCCAACAAGATGGGGGAGACACCTCATTGGTCTTTGATATGAGGAGATCTTCTGGATATCAAATTTCCCAATCGATGGATTGCGCGTGGTGGTCTTATTGCTTTTGAACCCACGTTCACCGGACAACACCCTGCTTGACTTTTTTATGGGGATTCATCAAGGAAGGTGATGTTTACAGCAGCACTGTTTGCTTGACATTGCTGCCCTAAACAGGATCACACGCAATGGAGAAAGATGATACGGCCATTCTCGAACGAACATGGCTTGGAACTAGTAATACCGTTTAAACATTTGTTCGTGTTCGATACTATAAATGTCAAATTTCCTATAGAAGTTCATGATCTGTTCTTAATGCAATAAAAACAAGTTGTAAATTCAGATAATTTATATTAAAACTATTGTGATTACTGGAAATTGGTTACAATTTTATGGGACATCATTTATATCTTACCCAGTTTAAATATTCTGTAACTTCCAGTGCTCTTCTTCTCTAGGTCTCACAGAACAATATACGATATTGTTTGTTTTGAGACCCTAGAAAGATTAGATATTCAGTGATACTAAGCATTTTTGTCCTGGTTTTCACTGGTTTCTAAACAGACGTGACTGTTTTGGCTCCAAAAAATGAATCTTCTGTTCCAAATTTTAGAAAAAGAGATATGAAAAAATGGAATATCCCTTTTCCTTTGTACCTGAAATTCAAACGTTGAGCAGTAAATATGATCTGACAAAAGAATTTCACGTGACCGTTTGGTTTTAAATAGCGTGTTTTTGTGTTTTGATAAGGCAGTGAAAATTGCGAAGATAGGATTTAACATCAATATTGTTGCATAGCTATGCATTACGAACGACCACAAATTCTTCAAACCCCTATTTTAGAGATATTGCCAGTCTGCTCAGGTAGTCAGACGATAGGGTGAAAAGTGTCCCAAGATGGCAAAGCTTGTGGGGTGGTTACTGTATTTAAAAAGTTGAATTCGGAGAGAAATACCAATAACTACAGCAAATGTTGTAGGGTAACCACTACTCATCTATGTTGGAAAAGAGGTAAGGTTATCCTGTATGGAAACATCCAACAATGCGACTATTGTGGTGCAACACACCGGTAATTTAAATACTGGTTACGGGAGTGATATGTCACACCACCTATAATACTACATTGAACACTTCAGAAAATGTAACTGATTAGCCGAAGTCCGCTATACTCCGTTTCTTTATAATCGTCAGCTCAATATCACCATCTCCTCCCTACCATCGCTCATAGCAATGATAGGGTCTTGGGGTATCGATACACTGAACTCATTTTTTCGTCACTTCACTTTAAGTTAGATATTTATGTGTGTAAGCCGTGTGCGCTTCTTCCTTTTTTTACGAGATATTTTTTCTTCCATTAGTGTCATCATGAACAGTTCTGATATAAAAAACAATCGAATAAAATTATTTACAGTGTGTACAGCTATTTTAATGAGCTAGTAACATCCAAACCGGATACAACAATTAAAGAAATGTTTATCAAAACTCAAAAGGCAACCGCCGATGCGTGTGGCGTGTCCCATCGGACAGTACAACAGATTTGTGCCGAAACAGATAGAACTGCTGCTGCCTGCCTTGTAGAAATGGGGCTATCGTTGGAATTACCCAAGAAAAAGGTACCACAAGCGAAACGTGTGACTTAGCTTGATGATTTCAATAAGAACATCGTGCGTCGGACTGTTCAGGAGTTCTACGACCGAGGAGAATACCCAAGGTGTCAAAAAAGTAAAGAAATTTTGCTTCAGAAAATAGAATTTTCTGGGAGTAAAAAATCAGTGTGGATAATTTTAAAAGAACTTGGATTTCAGTACAGAAAATGTAATGATGGACGCAGGTTTCTCATAGAAAGAGCTGATATTGTGGCTGCACATATTAGCTTTCTGAGGAAAATGCAAAATAGAAAAAAATAATCTACTCGGCCTATTATATATCTTTATTAGACTTCGGTGAATCAAAATCATTCAAAAAAATATATATGGCAAGATTCAAAGAGGAACGGAGGCTTCAAAGTACCTTTTGGGAAAGGTTCTCGACTTATAATTTGTCATGCCGGATCAGCTCAGCATGGCTTCATCAAAGTAGCGCAGCTCATATTTCAATCTAGAAGTTTGGAAGACTATTATCAAGAGATGAACAGTGAAGTTTTCAAAGAGTGGTTTATAGACTTGTTGCTGGGATGCAAGTTACCATTCTACTCACACAGAAAAAATCCCAACAGCAAAAACGAGAACAACTGACATTTTGGCATGGCTCCAAGATAAAAACATTTCACACAATCCAAGTAATACTGTTCCCGTATACTAATACTGAATATTGTTAGACAGCACAAGGGAAAATATCAAAATTAAGAATTAGACGAGATATCCAGTGAAATGGGACATGAAGTAGTGAGACTTCCACCCTACCACTGCCAGTACAATCCAATTGAACTGATATGGACTTAGGTCAAAGGAGAAGTAGCAAACCAAATCACTACTTTTAAGATGAAGTATGTAACAAGGCTAGTTGAGGAGACTCTGAGTCGTGTGACTGTGAATGACTGGAAGAAATGTGCTGGTCACTCAGAAATACTGCAGGAAGATGACTTTACCAAATTGGGTGTGAGAGATGAGATCATCCAACGAATCGTCATGAATTTATGGGATGAGAGTGACAGTAGTTTCAGTGGGAATGAAAATGGTAATTAAATTTAAAATTAATGTTATACATTCCTTTTTTAGGTAAACAAACTTAAATTACCCAAACATCAATATTACAATATTTACTAGTGTAAATATGTATGTTTTTAGTGTAAATATTTAAATATCCCACTCCCCAGCTAAGTACATGGGCACTAATTAAAAGTAATTCTGGTTGAGACTTACTTTTTAGACTGGATAATTTGATGAGTTCACATTTGGTTTATTTAAGTTTTACTTTTATTATGTTCGGGTAAGATTTTATCTTTTCCTTCTTATAACCATTTGTCCGCGAAGGGTCTTGCTTCGAATCCCGGTAAGGCATGGGTGTTGTGCTGGTCTTGCTCTCTAAGTAGTAATTAATACTGCAAGACAGACCCAGTTCAGCTAGAGAGCAGGCCTAATAATTAATATTGAATACCTAAGTAAAAGAGCAAAGTTATTAACTTGACATTTTTGTAAATTTTACGAATACCATCCAGGCGATGAAAATATAATTGAAAAGCTCGAAGCCTACAGCCTATTAATCAATAAATGGTGCAAAAGTAGAAGCTTCAGTACAATATTGGAGCAAATAGCAAATTTGGAAAGGTTTCGCGTAGTGTTCAACGTTCACGAGTGCCCCGGTGAAACCTCAGGTTCTATCTCAGGCAGGTACGAACGCTCGAACCAGTAAATATCCGCCGTCCGGCGGGTTTGCACGTTAAACCGTCGGAATCCGGATACCGCCCCCCGGTAATAAACAAGGGCGTTTTACTCCCCTTTTCTTACTCACTTCAGTATCGCTTTCATATTGGGAAATCTAGCCAAAATCTCCTAGGTTCCTATTTCTAAGTGTTGTTTAAGACCTAGGGTCAGACATTCCCTTCCTAAAATCTTCTACATATGGTCTCATAACAGCAAATGTTTCTTTCCTATTCGAACGTAATGAAGTTCCCTCTCTCAACCGAAAATTTGGCATAATGCCAAATAATCTACAAAGTGTTACTGATGGGTGTGGTGTTTCACCCGGTACCAAAACCTTTAAGTATATTCATATTAATTATCTAAAGCAATATATTTCGGATTTTGGAGGATTCAATTCTACCACAGAAATTTACCATACAGTTTCTCAGCTTGTAATTGCGGTAAAGTTATCTGTGATTTTGTCTGAATACCTCAGAATGTACGGTTTGCTAAACTCCTTGCTTTCCGCTGCAAGACAGTACTTCCAAGAAAGGCAATATCGACATAAAAAGAAATTACATTCATTTCATGAGACCGTTACATTGATTTAGTATAACAAAAACGTACACCAAGTACTTTTCTGTTGTTGATAACCCTTTGGGTAATTCTGGTATAAAAACAACAAAACCCTTACAATAGTTGAACACATAATTCTGGCATAAAGAGGAAATAATTATTTTCAGCTGTAAGGTCATGTTGGGAGATAGCGGAAGAAGTGGAAAAACTAAATTCAGTAATGTTACGTAAAATTGTATTAAAAAAAATCAGAAATTTCCTACAGTCACAAGCCCGAAGCATGGCGTGTTAGAAGGTTTGAAAATTATTTCAAATTTGATAGCCTAAATTGTTTCTTTTTAGACGAATACGAATATGTACAGTGGGTTGACTATACCCAGCGATATCAGTTTGAAGGAACAGGATGCAAAAATACGCCTGATATAAGATGCTTACCCTGAACATTTTTTGTTATATTCTGCAAGGTATGGGTCTATCCTGTGGCACAATGGCCAGCGTCTCAGCCCTTTGGCCAAAGACGGTACAAGACAGCAAAAGACCCAAACAGCAGATATTTTCAGTTTTCTTCTGGACTGATTGAGTAAATAACTTGTTCCTTTGATCCCGGTTTTGAGACTACAACAAAAAGTGACAAACTGCCTAAAATGTTTGCGAGATTTGTTGAACCCATTCGCCATTCCCAAACGAACCTCCGATCAACATAAAAGCAGTTCTTGCATTGTATGTCAGAGTACAGATTAGGAATTTCTCAAATGAACGGAAGCTCGAAATGCATTCACCGTTCGCCAATGAATCTCAGGTCGTCGCTATCACACAACCGAAAGTTTTTAAAAGACATTGCTACTTCATTTCCATTCTAAAGATTCACTCTGTTTCCTAGTTGATACTTATAAAGAATGTATCTACTATTCTGATGTTGAAAGTAAATATTAAAAGCGAGAAACATGAATTGGTTTTTAAAAAAAGGAAATAACCAAAGAACGATAGCCTGGTTCAAAACTATTGGACCCGAGCTGGTGGCTTGCAGTTCAATTCACTTTTAATATTCTTACCCAAATTTGTAACCGTCAGTCCTATAGGTAAGAGTAATAACGGATCAGAGGTAAACTGATCCGTTATTACTTTTAAGATTAGTAAAATGAACTTTGTCCTTACACACAAAATAAGACAGAGCGGAAAGTTTCGTAGGGTCCAGAGGTGCTCGAGCTTATTTTGAAACCGTTAAACGTCTACGTTAGTATTCGTTCGTAAGGAAAGCACCATTTGCCTTTAAGGCCAGAGCGGAAATTGAAGAACGCTAAAAAGGGAGAAACTTAGTATTTCCTGACTGTCCATGGATGAATTTCTCTTCTTCGCAAACAGTCTACTCCAGTGAATGCATTTACGTTTCATTCCCATACTTAAGTTTCACCATTTTCTTTTGATATTACTAAAAATAAAATGGAAAGATCGATTTATTCTTATATTGAGATCAAATGTTCAGAAAAGTCAGCTACTTTTATTTATTTTAAAACGACAGCAAGCGGCTAAAAACCAGATATCCATACTAAAATGGTGGGTGTACAGACAGAACACCAACATATTTAAAGCTGAATGTTATTCCCAATTTTTCCCCAGCAGTCTTAAATACAGGGGTTTTAACAATTCATATATTAATAACAGGGAGATACTTAACTTATCTCCCTAAAACAATTACGTGCTGATATAATGATTATTTAGAGTGGTGAGAGTATTGACGGTTAAGAAACGGATAAGTCATGAAAGTAGTCTTTCGCTGTGATCGAATCATTCAAGATTAGTCCATTACTATCTGATGGCGACTTTTAGCATTCTTTTTAAAGTTCAACAGTATAATAAGAGAATTTTGAATGACTGTTTGAAGTCCCTGTTTACCTAACAAAACTTTCTGCATAGGGAATCTCAGTATATTCCATTAAGTTATGATGTGAATTTACACATGAGTAAGACAAAGAGGGCTTTGAGTTTATTAATGTTATTTTACTTTTAAATAATTTACTGTCTTCTTTGCATTGATCTAATGATGATCTTCCTAAGTTTAAAGTTTGGCAGTGTTGTAAGACAAGTTTATTAAGGGACAGCACTTTTCTAAGTTTAAAATGACATATTCGGAGCTAACACACTTTTCAAAAGTACATATATTCGGAGCTAAATTAGTTTTCAACAGTAACTAATTTGCCATATCTTATTACGTAAGATAAATGATATGTTGGTGCAACGCGTTTTGATTTATAAGTATGTAAATGTAATTTAAATTTGAAACAACAGTTAAATAAATCAGTTGCCATGTTCTCTTGATATTAATTCAATTTCTTGTGCGTTGTATAGCTCCATACATGAGTCCGTTACTTTCTTCACAGCTTTCCAATAAATTATTTTATCTCTAAATGTTAAACTGAAAATGTTCAACAAATGTGATTCAAATTCTTTTCTTAATCAGTTCAATAAGCGTGAGTCACAATCTTATCTATCATCTTAAAATGTGTAGCTAGCTACGCTGCGCTCGGAAAGGGGCAGGACAGTATATACAATATATTACTATTTTCTGTGAATTGACAGCTTACCAGCTCCCTCACATTTTTCGGTTCCCCCATATCTATAACACACTATCGCTAATGCTTACACCCTATTATATACACTGACAGGGGAAAAAATCCCAACACCACGAAAAAATAGTTGTGGAGGAATGAAATGGCGGAAATACATTTGTATAGGTAACATATTTAATCGATTAAGGTTTCAAGATCACAGCTTATTGTAAGCGCGAGAAGAGCCATTTTAAATGTGAAATGCTGGTACAATAATAACTGGCGTAACCGCCAAAATGTTGAATGCAAGCACGCAAACGTTCATGCATTGTGTCGTACAGGTGCTGGATGTCAGTTTGTGGAATGGAGTTTCATGACTGTTGCACTTGGTCGGTCAATACAGGGACGGTTAATGCTGGTTGGGGGTGACGCTGGAGTTGTCGTCCAATGATGTCCCATACGTGCTCGATTGGTTAAATATCTGGTGATCTAGCAGGCCACGGCAACATGTCGACACTCTGAAGAGTATGTTGGGTTACAACAGCAGTATGCGGGCGAGCGTTATCGTGTTGGAAAACACCCAATGGAATGCTGTTCATGAATGGCAGCACAACAGGTTGAATCACCAGATCGACATACAACTGTGTCGTCGGGGTGCGTGGGATAACCGCGAGAGTGCTCCTGCTGTGATAGGAAATTGCTGCCCAGACCATAACTCCAGGTGCAGGTCCAGTGTGTCTCGGCCGCAGACAGGTTGGTTGCAGGCGCTCACCTGGCCTCCTTCTAACCAACACACGGCCATCACTGGCACTCAGGCAGAACCGGCTTTTATCAGAAAACACAACAGATCTCCACTCTGTCCTCCAATGAGCTCTAGCTTGACACCACTGACGTCGCAAACGGCAGTGGTTTGGAGTAAGTGGAATGCACGCTATAGGGCGTCTGACTCGGAGCTGTCCTTCAAGTAACCGATTTGTAACAGTTCGTTGTGTCACTGTGGTGACAATTGCAGCTCGAATTGCTGCCGCCGACGCGGTACGATGCGCCACGGCCAAACGCCGTACTCGGCGGTCTTCCCTCTCAGTAGTGCCACGTGGCCGGCCGGAACCCGGTCTTCTTGAGGCAGTACCTTCCCTTGACCACCGCTGCCAAGGATTATGCACAGTGGCTACATTCCTGATAAGTCGTTCTGCAATATAGCGGAAAGCAAATCCACCTTCTCGTAGCCTTATTACATGACCTCGTTCAAACTCCGTGAGCTGTTGATAATGGCTTCTTCGTCTTCTTAAATGCATTCTCGACTAACATCAACACCCTACGTCGAATCTCAACGATAACGAACGCTCACGAACGCTACAGCCCTTATTTACAGCAAACCTGCTTTGCGTGTTCCAAGGGCGCTACTAGCGCCACACGTATGAGCCGAGCGCGAAATTTGCATAGACGTCATCTTACAGATGTACTCTCCCCGCCTACCAACTGTCGTTTTTCTAACACAAACCCTTCTTGGTGTTGGGATTTTTTTTCCGTCAGTGTATTTCATTTATAGCAAAATTTCGGATTATCCGAAATTTTGCTTATCCGAACAGGTCCAGGTCCCAATTGGTTCGGATCAGCTGGGTTATATTGTATACATATACATAATATTGAACTAAATATTTTAATTCAAAAGAACGCTCTTAGGAAATAATATTTTATTTTCCATACTGTATGACAGATATAGAGTTTCAAGTGTGGTCTCGCCTATAAATCCTTGGTTCACGTTCAAAACGTCTACCCACAATAGTGTTTTTTAACTCTATTTCCTTGTTTTACATTTTTAACTACTTGCATGCACAGCACAATAGTACAATTGTGTACTAGGCAATACTGACGGGAGATTTTCTAAAGGTAATTTAATGCGCGTATTAAGCAAACTTAATAAGTGTTAAACACTGGAATATACACAGTCGAGTCACACTATTGTGATCATCTCCTACTTTTGACCACCTCCTATTTTTGACCCCAACAGCGCGTAGCCAATGAAAGAAGGCACGTATCATGAGCTGTATTAGAGGGTATATAAGGTGTGCGCCAGGCAATTCGAAAACGTATCAGTCTTTGCTGAAATGGATAAAAGGAGCGATTTATCAACTTGGCAAAAAGGGTTGATTATCGGCTTTCAGGCCTAGGGTGGTAGAATTTCTGAAACAGCTTTGTTTGTGAACTGTTCGCGTACTGCTTTGGTTTCAGTGAATCGTGATTGGAGAAATGGCACCATTGCAAATAAGCGACGTGGAAACTGGCAAGCACCACGTGCCATTCACGTGAGTGGTGAACGTCGGCTTCGAAGATGCGTAAGGGCCGATCGACACGCTACAGTGGAGCAACTCACTGGACGAATAAACCGGTGTGATACCGGAAGTATATCTAAAACGACAGTTAAACGAACCCTACTGCGTACAGGGCTCCGATGCAGACGGATGGTTACTACACCTATGCAAACGAAGGTGCATTGAAAAGGCTTACATTTGCACGGCAGTATCGGAATTGGACCTCCGCTTATTCACTGTATAACAAAAATAAATATTTCTGTTTGTTACAAAGATTATATATGCCGAAGCATAAAGTATTTGTCATGCTGATTGCAAATCTGTTGGCAAATTGTACTTTCGAGCATAGTTCTTGGGTATCCTGTTGTTTCAGTGTACAATAAGCCTTCTTTTTGGCATTTATGTTTCGCTAACATCAATGAATTACACTTACCTTAAAAAGTAGTTATTTTAGATTTTCTTTCGTACTTTGGGCTCCACTTTCCTTTATAGCGGGTTTCTATGGTACATATGTCCTGATGAACACGTTCACCGTGCTCACCGCTTAGAGCTCCTAAGTTCTGCGGGAAAAAGTCCAGATGCGAGTGAAGGAAATTTATTTTGAGGGACATATTGCTTACCATGGCCTTATAGTTTCCTAGAAGTTCAGTAACAAGTTCTTTATAATTTTCTGCCTTCCGGTTACATAAAAGGTTCAGTACCACATCTTAAAAGGACTTCCGTGGAGCAGCATGGAAGTCTTTCAGTCTCGTTTAAAGTTCCTGCAAATGCAAGATCACGCATAAGTTCCCTTATCTGTGAACGAATAAAAATGTCTTGTTCAATTTTGGCTTCAGTTATTTCGCGGAATTTGTCCTTTTGAATACGAAAGGCTTCTCCATCTTTATTCAATGCCTTTACAAAAATTATTATCTAACTGAGTTTGATGGTAAGTGTACGTTCTCAGTAATTACTACGGGCTCGCAAGAACAGTTTTATTATATGAAATTAAGGACTCTCTTTTAGGCTAAGTATATTTAATGTAATGATAACTTCTGTCCCTACTATTCTATTCACAAAAGAAGCAGCAGTATTTTGTTCATCCAAGTTGTAGACGAGGAATAAAGCTAACATTCAAGTCAAGCTGCCAAGATATTTGAAGTGAATTCAGATCGCTTAATAACGGAGATTTAAAAGCACCCAAGGAAAATACCTACTATATTTGAAATACATATTTATATTTTTATTTAACAAATAAAGTGCATATTGCTTTCTAATAATTGATGTAAGCAATGATACTTAGAAACATGTGCATCATAATATTGTCCTGTTTGAATCGCCGATGGTACTTAAAAGAGAAAAAAAGAGGTGAAACTCATTATTACTCTCTAAAAAAAGGGCAAACACAACAGTACTATAAATTTGAAGTTGCTGAGCGTAGATAAATAAAAAAGGACTTTGTATGTATTCTGATGTTTCTCATAGTAACGCAGGGAAAACAATGGGCAAAATTCGAAGAAACTGTCTTGCAATTTAGGCAAAAATTAATTTAATCTTAATAACGAAAAACAATTTATATTATTAGGTGCATTGAAATGAAAATTTTGGTTATGGTTGAATATCTTCAATTTTAGTATGAATATTCATTGCTTCTCTCTGACACTGCCGACGTTCATACAGAGCTTCTCTGATATATATCGCCCTAGATTTTTTTTCGTATTTTCGTCAGTGTAAATATAATGTATTTCAAAAAGTAGTAATTTTTTAAATGAGGCGTTGTATTTGATTTTTCCCCGTAGTATACCTAAAAGGCTAGGCATCATATTTACGCAATATTTAGTGTGCCCGAATTTTTTTGTTTCTATAGGTGGAAACTGAATTGCTGTTTTTGAATTAACACAAATAGAATATTTTTTTAAGTTTATAGTATCGTCCTTAGAGCAGATGTTTCGGTTACATATTTGATTCCATTTAAAATTAATGACCATAATATATAAACCTTTTCAAGAAAGCATGTGTATCAGTAGAAGAAATGCGAAATTTTACAAACCGGGCAATACAATAATGCACTGAGTGCATGAATTGGATACTCTTTAGAGTTCGGCCCCGCTCTTCTGCTTCAACTAACGCGCTCGTGGAATGACGGGAAGTGACACGTGTAGTTAGTGATAGTTGGCGCTGCCGTTGCTTCCTCGTAATCAATGTTTGCTCCCGCGCTGTGTGCGTTACTTAATCGCTCTTTGCTCGGTGCGTGAGTAATGAGGCCCCATCAATTACTTCTGTTCGCCCTTTTTTTAAGCGATGAGTGGCTTGTGTTTTTTTCACCGTGCGTTAAAGCTCTGTTAGTCTGCTGCCGCTCATGCAGAAACATCTGGGTAGCATACTCAAGGTGTTAAGAGCAATTGGCGGCCCCTCAAACGCACACTATTTTATGGAATCCACAAAGACTACTTGGCATACCACTGACCACATTCTGGAATATATATTCCAATGAAATTGTCGTCTTTCTTGTGAACACTGCTAAGAGGTGGTGATTGGCTTAATCAAACAGTTTTTCACTAGTACGTATTTTTTTCCAGTGAATTATTCGTACAAATAGAAAGGTTCTCAATGAGTAGAAAACACTTCTTTTCCGTTGTTATAAATATGTAACAACACCTGAACTAATCACAATTCATAAAGGCCCTTTTCAGGGCCAGCCGTATTACCAATAAACCAATTCCTTCAAAATTAACCCCCGCCTCATATTTCTCGTCCTTAACAGTCTTCCAGAACACACCACACACCGATTACGTAACGCAGGCAGCGAAGGAGCAAACAACGCCGGCGCAGCTGCAGCGCCACCTATAGCTACACGTGTCATTTCCCGTTGGTTGAAACAAACGACAGGGATGAACTTCAAAGTCCACCCAAAAAGTCTTCGTTAAACTCTGGGATACATCTGCCAAGACATTTACTAAATAGTGACAGGTAAAAATATTGCCCCGACGAGTAGTTGATTCCATGCAAAAGAAAAAAAAAAGGCGAAAAAAATCTGAGTAAGAATAACAATTATAAAACATTTTAGCTCTAAATATTCTGTTGTTTGCATGAAAAATCTACTAAATGTCATAGGAAGAATTCTTTAATACCGACTGATTTCAGAAATTGGAAACAAAGATAAGTGTAACTACCTGTAGTACTCTTAAATAATGCAATGGAAAGATTAATGAAAATCGTAGTAAAATGTAGAAGACACTTGAGCTAAATTTTTATCCGGGAGACTTTCCGGGAGATAGAAATGAGTACAGCGAGTTAAAATACCTTCCACAATATTTATACATCAGGAGATACTGAAACAAAAAAAAACATGGCATAAAGGATACTCCCCTAGAAATTTCACGAATCGTTTGGGAAATGTAGCAGATGATATCAGCATTACTGTGAGTATTAAATATCCCACAAGTGATCAAGGCTTTATTAATAAATGAAAAAGTGAGTGACTTAGAACTGCCAAGAAACTTTCTGAAAGGCCAAGTAAATTCAAGGAAAGAAACAAGAGAAATCTGAAACGTGTCGTTCGTGGGTACGTTATTCTTCTTCCGAAATCGTCATCAACGAATAGTCGAGATTCAACAAGGTTGGGTGTGTGCACTAAGACTAAGACCGCTCGTAAAAATCTGAACAAGCTAAATTTTCATGAACGTGATACTGAATAAAAGCGTTAACTACTAGTAACAATGCGAGTAAGCAACGTGCTTGGTGCAAAGCACATCGTCCATGGTTCCTTAGACCAGTGGAAACGACTGTTATGGAGTGACGAATCACTCTTCACCGTTTCTAAATCCGATGGTAATTGTTGCGTGTTAAGTATGCCAGGTGAACTGTACCTGCCAGAATGTGTCATCACAACTGGTAAAGTTCATGGTGGAAGTGTCATGGTCTGGGCATGTTTCTCGTGGTACAGACTCAAACAGTTGGTGGTTGTGCAATGAAACATAAATGCTACGAGGTACCGAGTCCTTCCAGACACCGTGACACTGTCTACACTTTACTAGTTTTAGGGATACATGCCATTCTTGTTTCGGTAAGACAACGCACTGTGACATTAATCACGCACCTCTTCGACATGGTTTGAGGATATGGGTGTACAGAATTTCTAGGAAATAATCATAATTAATCAGCAGTAATCATTTGGGGTGACTACGTCACGTAGTGTAATTACCGAAAATAACTTTATGGCCCCATATTTTTAATATTGATGTTTTGAAGCAGCTAAGCAGCCGTTCAAAAAAATGCTAGATCAAAAGAAACGTCAATCTTTACAGAAACCAGCCTTCTCAGGCCATACCAAAGGCATGTAGCTGGTTTAATAATTTAAGATCAGCAGTGTTTAATATATATAAATAATTTTTCGAACATTTAGTAAAGCAAAGTGTAGTTTTTATCATTAGTGATAAGAAACGATAGAGAAAGGTTTCCATTTCCATAACATTTTGTGCTTTCTGCTCAGAAACAAGAATTTGTATCGGCGACGGTCCCTTTAACATTACATAAACAAAATACCTACGAACGGCTTGCTCGATTCAACCACAAATGGAATTAATTATCATAGTGTTCATGAATTTGTATCATAGTGTTGTCTGAAGTACAGGTTGTCCTAGAAAAAAAATGGTTCGATAAACGGATCCAATTTCTAAGAGCTTTTTATAAAATCCTGTGGCTTTCTTACTGCAGATTTTTTTATTTAACTTTTACTTTCACCACAAACAATCAGCTAGTTTTTGCATATGCAATACTACATACGCATGCAGCGAAAACACGTGGCGTTTCTTCTTACCTTGGGTAGACTAAAGCGTCTAATACCCTCCTTGACTACTTACAGAAACAATTACATAGATTACATAGCATGTAATAAAAGAAGGTGGCAGCTCTTGTGATACAGCAATCTGGGAGTACAGATAATTCCTACGCAGGGTATTTAATTTGAATGCTGTATGACTATATAAGAAATCGCGTGCAGAGCAAATGTGTATCTGCAGCTACTTCCTGCTGCCACCAGGGTTCCCTTTTTTCAACTCATTCCTCTGTAATGTTATTTATATTCTGTAGATTGAGCATCAAACCTTGACAAGTGAAGTTAACCAAAGGAATACCTGCAACTAAAATATTTAGGAAACGCCAACAAGGTTAGATCTAAGCTTGGCTATCCCTTCTTATGAAATTTCCGTTCTTCTGATGTTTCTTTTTAGAGGAATTTGTTCAACTATTTTTCTTGCCTATTTTGGAGAGTTTCTCCCAGATGCAAAATGTTAAAACGCCAAAAGGTTATGACCAGCTCAACTTTATACAAACCAAAGAAACTGCTGGTAAGTGACGGCGCCTGTTCGAATGGAAGTGCTTCAAATGTGCAGTATGCATAGTGTTTTTAAATGTGTCTGAGTTCAAGATATTTTTCAACCAGATATAAATACTCCAGATAAATAGCTATTTGCAGTTTCAGATAGCGGTCTACTTATATTAACAGCGTAAATGTCCTTTATGAAAATCATTCAACGTCTTACGTCTGTAAGAAGTTCCACAAAGCGAATGAATATGAATGAATATGAATTTTTGGTGAATGACTGAGATCTGTGTGGACACCAGTGCTTCATACACTGATGAACATAGAAGTTACCAACCCTGAAGAAGTGAGTAGAGGGGTGAAGCTGAGCATGCAAATAGTAATAAATAAGGGTTTACCTTGATGTTTATTTCAGCCACATATAGTGTTTTTCATATGAGATAAGGCGGCACAATGGGCACGCCTCAGTAAGTGGTTGAACCGCTGCGAACGGAAACACAGGCAAAAATACGGCGTGGCAGTATGTCCCACAGTCAAAAGATATCGTCTTGAAGAATAGAACGTTAAGCACGGTTGACTTGTTCCCATTATTCATGGGGACGGTGAGCAGGCCGTTTAGATAGCAGATGTCGTCAAATGTGGTTTCACAGGTTTTCTATGGGGGATAATCGGGCGATATTGCTAGCTGGTAGTGTTTGAACATGTTAAATACATTGTCTGGAGATCCGAGTAATGTGTTCACGGGCGTACCCATTTCCTGGAAAATTGGGTGCTGTTGGCGATTCAGGAAAAGTATGAAAGTGGGCTGCAGAATTTCGCTTAAGTATTGAGGAGCTGTCAGTGTGCCCTTGATGCGGGCAAGAGGTGACCTGCTGTCGTGCGCAGGAGCACCCCATAACATGAAGCCTCGCTGATGGGCAGTGTTGCGGTCAGGAACAAAACCGTGTTCCTTACTTTCACCAGGATGTCGCCAGACATGGATCCGTCGATCGTCAACGCCTAGACATAAACGGCGTTCATTGCTGAAAACCACTGTATTCAGTTCGCGACCTTACTTTGCATAACGTCGGCACCAAGCCACGCGAGCGCTGACATGGCTGACCGTGAATGGCAGTCAACGTACCGATGGCCTAGTGCGGAGGTTTGTGGCATGCAACCTTCGTTTACGGTTCGGGCCTTTATGGCGAAGTCCATGGCCGTTGACACGGCACGTTTAATATCGGGTGCAGTGCTTTCTTGTGACGAACGAGCGTGTCGAACAATCCACTGTTCTTGGCATGCGATGTCTTTCAGACTGTACCACTACCGGTCAAATGCACGTACAAATCTACCTATATGAACTGGTGCCAACAGCGTCCAACAGTTCGTGCATCTCGTTGCACCTGCGTAGAGATATCTGTACATCGTCCCGCTTCACACAAGACTACAATTCTTCCTCTCTGAAATGCATCTATATGGCGTAAAACCTACCGACGGCGTGAACCCTGCATTTTTGGCTTTCTGTAGGGCTCCGTATATGTGGAGGTACACAGTTCCTGGGATGTCATAGGTTTATTGAATTTTAACTGTTTTTACATATTACATATTCTTACAGGTAATGCTCTGCGTGATTCTAGAATTCAGAAAATAATGGAAAAAGAATGTCTTCCTTCTCACACGGCATGCCCTTTCTTATGAAGAAATGTATCTTTCTCTAACGAAAGGAAATTCATTTTTTACTTTGCAGGTGGCCGGAAGTTGAGTGTTCACTAAAGCATATTCCGACACCTGTTTAAATCCGCAGACAGACGGCTCGATGTGGAATTACAGACCTTAGATATTTTTGTTGCATTACTTTTGCTAAGTTCCAAAGCAGAGAAAACATGTGAAATCTTCTTTATCACGTTATCGCAACCTCAATTGTTTGTCATTATGTAACAGCTTGAAGACGTGCCGAGTTAGTTTGTATGCTTCTCGGTAATTCAAAACCCTGTTTACGGCTTTTTTGGTTTGCAAAAACTGATCTGGCAAACTGCCAAGTTTTACGGAATTAATATTAAGCGATAAGATCCACCGAAAGTAAGCTTCCTTTTGATTAGTGTTTTATATGTTTCCAATAAAATACTTCAAACCTGACTTTTTTAATTGTACAAATATAGGTTGTGACAGTAGAAAACATTTAAATATTTATGCATTATTTAGCTAGTAGAAGGATATATCTTGCAAATGTATAAATTGAAGGTCATAATATGAGTGGAGAACATTGCTAAAATTATACCGATTCAAACTCTATGATGAAAGCCTAGCAACAGGACACAGTTGTATGAAAATATTTATATACTCGATTTTAGGAGGACGTGTTCTGGAAGCAATATTTGGGTACATATACAGACTCAGTATTTGGGAAACGTTATTTGGGAAAATTCAAACATTTCCTGAAATGTAAGAGTAAAGTAAGGGCGTGAAGAAAAGCGGCACCGTCCTCTTAGTCTTTTGATATTTTCAGCAAGTATGAATATGCTCCATTCATGGGAGAATATTTTAAGAAGAAATCTTTGAGTTATGATAATTGAAATTCCAATAATATTTCGAATGCCGGATAATAATTTTTACCTATTTCAATAATGTTATCTTAGTTTTATCCGTCTGAGTTTCTGAAGTTGTTGTAAGCAATCCTTAAGAGATCAGTTATGCCTTATCAGCCTATAAGGGTCCGGTTATAATATTCCCGTGCTTCCAAAAAAGTATATGTTAAATCTCTGTTCAATTATAACTGCAAAATCGTATATTCAACGGCAGAATGAAAATTTATTTTACGGCAGCAATACATATTACAGTAATTTCAGGGGAATATGCCCATTTTTATAACTAGGTTCCATAAATTATTTGGGATAAGCACGGCAGCAGCATTCTGTGTACAACCTTCATTGGCTTATATAGAAGCAACACACATAACGCTTTTATAGAAACAACACAAACAAAAGTTCATTAATGTACGTCTGACATCCAAACAAATGAAATCTGCCGGAAACGGTCATATTTTTCCGTTTCCGGGAGTGATGGCTTTTTCGAGGTTATACGCTATTCATAATTCATTGGTAGATGTTTCTTGCTTCCCGCAGAACATGACCTAAAATCATATTTTATCTTACGTGTCATGAACATTTCGTCAGCTTGCCAGGGTGAAATTTTACCGGTATGACATCGCATTTTGCACGGAGCGGCGATAGAATTTGAGATTGGTGTCGCATATTTCTGCGATGCAAGTTTCAAGTAGTTTGTACAAGTTGTGATTAAACACGTTTAATATAAATATATATCCTGAAAAAAGTGAAAACAATATTTTAAAGCATTTTTTGACTGCTGGTAAACATAATCACATTCGGTCTTTCACTTAAGCAACAAGCCGTGTGAACATAGAAGACCTTGCGAAACGGTAACTGTGTCATACACAGAAATTTGATTGCATGGGATCCTCATTACATTTTGCATTTGTGTTTACGTGTAGTTAGGTACTTGTAGTACATTTTTATTGTGGTTATTTTTTCATGTAAATAATTGATTTAGCTATTTCATTTATGGATACATCTGCAATAAAAGTACCGCATGTTCAGAAATGGCTCCGGGAAATCCACAATCCACGTGGTTGAAATTTACCGAAAGCATGGACAACCAGGGTTTTGTAAATTCAGTACACTGCGACCTGTGCTAAAAACATGTTGATGGATTTAACTCAATGCGTAAATTCAGCCCTGTTGATGGAATAAGTGAAATAAGCATAAAGAAAAATAACGTGCTGCTGCATGCCAAATCAGATGGACGTTAATTTAAAATTTCACAATTAAAAAAATCGCAATCGTTAGGTGAGTTTTTTAAAACACACCTATTGGTAAAACAATGTCTAATGTACCGAGTGAAGTAATTAATAAAATGTTGGATATTTCTTACCGCTTGGAAAAAGAGGAAATGCCATTTGCTAAATTTCAGAAGTTTGTTGGAAAAACTTGAAATGCGACATGAGGTTGATCTTGGTCAGATGCACCATTCAACAACAAAGTGAGCTAAATTTACGGAATTTATCGCTACAACTATGAAGGAGGAGCAAAGAAGAAACTTGCAGAATGAGAAGGCTTTCACATTGCTCATTGATGGGAACACTGATTTTAGTACTCCTGGAAATTAAAATGTTTATATTATGTACGTTGATTATCAAGGTGAAATACAGTTATCGTGTCTGGCATTACGGAATGTTAATAGTAGTAATGCTACTGCGATTCACAAAGCGCCACTGGAGTCACTGGAATAATTCGATATCAAAAAGTCCATTATGAGTGAGAAACTTATTGCATTTCTTGCTGATGGTGCCTGTGTTAATTTGGACATAAAAAAGGTTACACCCATGTGACTGCCACGTAAGAGACTTCGGTTTCGATCCCAGGCAGGTACGAACGCTCGAACCAGTAAATATCCGCCGTGCGTCGGATGGGCATGTTAAGCCGTCGGACCACGTGTACTGGCCTGCTCACTTCTGTGTCGCTTTCCTATCGGGCACTGTAGCCCAAATCGTCTAGCTTCCTACTTCTAAGTCTTTTTTAAGACCTGGGTCAGACACACCCTAACTTTCTCCGTAAAAACCTGAGCTAGTCGAACCCGAAAACTGATTGCTCATTACATCATTAAGTGTATATGATGTTGTTTACCCTGTGTACAAATTTTTGTAGAGGGCTTCTATGAAATGATTACGAAAATTCTGCGAAAGTTTTTTACAGCGGATTCTGCTGCAAATGCGTCACACGTATATACACTGGCGGAAAGTGAAAAAAGAACACCAAGAAGGAGGCGTCTGATACCAACGAAATTTATACAGTATAATATCGGAATACCATGGATAACGTGATCAAAACATTATGGCAAAATACAGCTGTATTTGCTGGTAAACTGAAAAAACATTTCCATGTAATATGGTTAGTACGAGGTTGAACCGCCATGAACTGCGTCACACTGTACAATTCTGGCATGGAGTCTGTCGTACAGATGTTGGATGTAAGTTTAGGGTATTGAGTTCCAAGCATCCTCAACCTGGACGCGTAAATCGAGGATGGTCGTGGCTGGCCGTGGAGACCGGATAAGTCGTTGTCCCATAAAATCCCACACGTGCTCAATGGGGGACAAATCCGGTGAATTGCAGTCCATGGAAGTTGTCTCACACACTGAAGTGCATGTTGCGTTGCACTTGCCGTGTGTAGGTGTGCGTTATCTTGCTGGAAAACACCACGATGGACCAACCATACAAAGGGCACAACAACGGGATGAATGATGTTGTTTGTGTAGGATGTGCTGTTTAACGTACCCGGTACATACACTAGTTGTTTACGGAAGTGATAGCTGATCGCCCTCCACACCAGGAGACCAGATGTAGGCCCTGTGTGTCGCTGGCGGATGCAAGTAGGGTGGAGACGCTCCCCTGTGCGTTTGCTCACACGCATACGGCCATCGAAGGCTCCCAAGCAGAATCTGCTTTCATCGCTGAACACGACAGATCGCCATTGCGTTCTCCAGTACAGACGTTGTCGACACCACTGCAGCCGTTTCTGACGGTGAGCTGGATTCAGAGGTACACGTGCACGTAATCCTGCATCCAGTAGACGGTTGCTGATTTTTCGCACAGTCACCTCAGGTGCAACGGCAGCTAAGATTTGCGTCGCATTCGAAGTTCTGCTTGACAACGCCGCTCTTCTTATGCGTCGATCGGTCGGCTCATTAGTCCGTCTGTGACTCCCGGTTCCACGTCTTCGGGTGTGGGAATGTTTCTCGGACCAACTACGCCACCATCGTACCACCACTGATACTATCCGTTTAATTCGCTCCGCAATACGACGATACGACCACCCGGCCTCGCGGAGTCCAACAAGACGACCTTGCTCAAAGTCCTATAACTCCTGAAATCGTACACGTCTTCCATGTCCAGGCATTGCAGCTTCTTCAAGGTCTTCGCACGTGTCCGTACGTCGACGACTGATTATATTCACTTCGCCGTACTCCTTAAATACCACCGACGATAATTTGCATATTATGCCGTGCTGTGGCGTAAGCGCTCAGCGGTTAGTCTCGAAATTAACATCACACCTACGTAACCTCGATCCCATTAGCATATGTAAATTTCATGATCGTCCGCCAATTCCTTCTTGGTGTTCTTTTTTCACTTTCTGGCAGTGTATATACGGACCGAAACGCTTTCCTATAGGAATATAAAAGGTCTATTGTAAAGATTTGTACTAACACTTTCTTTGGTGAACGTTGCTAATAACTAGGTGGAACTGAGTGCTTTGTACAATTGCTAGGAAAACTCGACGTTAGCACCACTAGTTGCGACGAAGCATACTTAGCTCAAAGGGGCCCAAAAATATGTTAGTAAAATGTAAAGTTTGAGAGAATAATTTGTTTGCTACAGTTCGGTCATAGTAAGTAGAGATAAAGTGGTGAATTTCCGCCCTACACTGAGTAGGAAAAAATATTATGGTGGGTTAAGCTCGACAGTGGGGCGCTATATTGGACCTTTGAAGTAAGCTTTTTGACGCTTACACGAATAGAATTGGTTTCATATGTTTTTTATCCTCCGTTCCCCTGTAAGTGACTAGTGTGCAAATTTGCTGTGCACAGAAAGAGTTTCCGGTTATGTGTCGAAAGTCACATTTTTCAACAGAAATTTGCGAAATTTGGTGAAATATTTCATATATGCCTGATGTATAAAATTGCAATATCTTACTTACTCTGTATACTGAAACCCAGATATTTCTCGTCTAACAGAGCTATCATCAATTTTTTTATGTGTGCAGCATACTTAAAAATAATGGGCATTTAACAAACATTATTTCCAAAAGCTGGGAAATCTGGATTTTTTACTAATATACGTATGCAGACTTTTGGTTGTTTTTGAGAAAGGTGAATACCTATCAATTTCTGTAAACAAAATTTAGATTGTAAACATTTCCTTTTATTGTACACAAATCAGTTTAATTGCACCACAAAGAAAGGCAGTCATATGAAAAAAAGAAATGGAAGGCCTCGGAAAAAGCCAGTCTTTAAAAGGTACATGGATATTTATTGAAGTTACGATTTCCATCTTATAATGAATGAATGTTATTCATTTGCTATGAAAATCACTTATACACGGTGGAGTCACATTATCGTGACCACCAGCTAACATTCGGAGTAACCGGCTTGCGTAGCGCGGACAGGAGCTAGACGGGATGGGAATGACACAATAAGGTGCTGGAAGGCGTTCACACGTATGTGGAATCATGCTGACTGCAGTGCATCAGATAGCTGCTGGAGGGTGCGTGGTGAATGATCCATAGAGCGAACAACACGGTCAAGGTGGTCTCACAGATGCTCAGTTAGGTTTACGTTTGCGGAATTAGGATGCCAGGGAAGTATTTTAAAATCTTCATCCTGCTCTTCCAACCAATTTCGGATATTTCTTTCTGGGTGACACGTCGCATTGTCAGGCTGAAAGGTTCTATCCGCCACATGCCAAAGTTCATCCGTTCAATGGAGCAGAAAACGTAACTCATCCGAGAAGACAATCCTTTGCCAATCAGCGGAGGTCCAATTCCGGTACTGCCGTGTAAATATAAGCCTATTCTGCTGATACACCTTCGTTAGCATAGGTGCAGTAGCCATCTGTAATCATCGAAGCGCCGTACGCAACAGAATTTGCTGAACTGTCGCTTTAGACACTTCCGGTATCTCCGTGGTTCATTCGGTCAGTAAGATGTTCCACTGTAGCGTGTCGATCGGCCTTTATGCACCTTGGCAGCCGACGTTCGCCTCTCAGATCAATGGCACGTGGTTCTCCGCAGTTTCCTCGTCGCTTATC
Source organism: Macrothele yani (assembly GCA_039090855.1). Taxonomy (NCBI): domain Eukaryota; kingdom Metazoa; phylum Arthropoda; class Arachnida; order Araneae; family Macrothelidae; genus Macrothele; species Macrothele yani. The sequence continues at coordinate 61,457,648 of CM077033.1, read as the reverse complement.
TGCAATGGTGCCATTTCTCCAATCACGATACACTTTAAACATTGCAGCACGCGAACAGTTCACAAAATGCGCTGTTTCAAAAATGCAAGAATCCTTGGCCCGAAAACCGATAATCATCCCTTTTTGCAGACCTGATAAATCGCTCCTCTTATCCATGACATAACGAGTGATATATTTTAAGAATGCCTACAGCACACGTTATATACACTCCAAGCTAGCTTACGACACGTACCTTTTTTTATTATCTAAAAGTAGAAGATGTCACAATTATGTGACTCGACTGTGTAAGTGATATTGTGGAAATCAGGGATTTTAAAGGAGAATTGCATTGCTTCCATTACCCTTTGCCAATCAGAAAATGTATTTTTTGCTAATCCCATATTACTAACTACCCAATAGAAATTCACTCTATATTCATTAGACCGTTTAAGGCCATTTTAAACCCAAATAATAGACGTACTGAAGAGTAATGAAATTATATAACTTTTATATAAATAACTTATTTTTCGAAATAGGTAGTGAATGGTTAGAGTAATTTATGAACTTTTTCAAAATTTACTTTCTCAGATGGGTAGAAAATTGAATTTTAACTTCGAGACTTATTTCTAATGTTTTCCATTTCTTACTTCTATTTTTTATCTTGCGATAGGTGGTGCGCAGGTTAGTTGGACTACTTGCATAGCCATTTTAAAACAGAAATTCCCAATCTGCACAATAATTGATTTGCAAAAAGCGAGATTATCTTTTGTTACACATAAAACAATTTTTGATAATGCAGACGTATCTGTATTTCAGGAGATCTATTGCAAGAATTAAATTTACTGACATGAAAATTTGCTTTCGAAAGTAATATGCAATTTGGTATCAGTATTTGAAATATGCGTAAATAACCATGAATATGAGTAAAAATTGATTGCAGTACACAGAATGTAAAAATCAATTATTTCCCTCACACAACGGTAGGCTCTTTTGCACAGGTGTTTCAAAGCCAGGAAGTCATGAACCTCCTTCAGTCTGTTGGTCACGACTCATTGGATGTCTTCAATGTCGCCGAAACATTCGCCTTTCAAGGCTCGCTTTATCTTTGTGAGGTGGAAAAAGTCTTACGGCGTCAAATCTGTGAAGTAGGGTGGATATTAGATCACACAAATCAACTTCGTAGCCAAAAACGCACATTATGAGATGCATGTAAAGCTCTTCAGCGACAACCTTGCCATGGGCTTTCAGCAAGTAAGTAGCGGTTGCCGTTTTCCTGTTCAGGTGCTCAGCGAGTAGCCAAGTTATGATGGGCAAAACTTAATCTGGCTTTCGAAACATTTTCATTTGTCCGTGCAGAAACTGGAAGTCCTCTGCGTGGTTGATCATCGAGTGACTCCCGCATTTTAAACGCTGTACACCAGCGTAACACATGTGAATGTCTCAGAAAGTCCGCACCGTAAACTTGTTTAAGGTCTTAGTGCACTTCCGCGGCAGTTTTCCATAATTTGAAGTAAAATATTATCACGGCTCGTTGGCCATTATACAAATTTTGACACGCTCCACGCAAACAGTGTTACTTCATTGGTAGGCACATGTAAACTACTGCGTCACCCGACTCGAAAATTGTTCCTGCAATTATAGCATACTCTAGAGGTCAACAATATAAGCACGTTTGTGAATTGATTGCAAAGGGCTGCCCCTTAAGAAATCAGTCTCATTACTAAAATAACACTCTGTAAATTAAACACGACTTTCAATAACATATGCTTGAATCATTCAATGTCGTCATGAGAAAAAAGAAAAAAAAAACGAAATTGTTTCTTTAACCTGCACTGGGTGCACCCTTACCAAGGACACCACCTCCCAATACACAAGACATGTTACATGACTAAAAACGTTTATGGACGAGATTTCAGAATATGCTGAATAGATGCGGAAATATTCTGGTTTAAGTTTTAAAAAAAGATACTGTGTAGGGTCATACGGGATTTTTTACAGTATACTCAGCTACTATCAAAATTCGTTGAGTGAAAACAAACATGAAATTCCTTACATGTCTGAATGAGGTTGATTCTGCTTTCATGAGATGAGAAAATCTCTCATTTGGAATTGTATTTCAACCTGCGTCGGTATTTAATGACATTTTTTAACTGTAAATAAATGACAACACGGCGAACAGTAATTTCTCCAAAACCCAAAAAATTATTTGCCGTTTTTTGCAGCAAAATTACTTGGTCGTGACATTCTGAACTTATTTTGACGTCGAACACCAAACATAGTAAATGAGATTTAATTCATGTTTAGTTGTTCACCAAAATCATAGATGAGAAAAAGACAAGCAGTGCATTTACGTGCACACGATTTACAATATTTTTGTGACAGAGATTCTGGAACCTGTCTTATTTATGATAACAAGTATCGCTTACGTTTTCTCCAGGCACACATATTGATCACCATTGAGGAACAACTTCGTTTATCTTTTCTGTGAAAGTAAAACGCAGTTCATAACAAATGAGAGAAATGAAAATTCGCATTACGTATCATTGGTGTCAAATAAAACTAGAATTAAAATTCTTCAAAATAGAAAAAAAACTGGTTTCTCAAATTTAGAACTTCCAGTCTTTAGACATGATATCTCATAATTTTTGAAAAACGTTTTTGCTTTTAATATCTTGGTTTTTACCACTTGATGCAATATTATCGAAAAATACTCATGCATACATATACCTCAGTTGTTCACTGAGATTCAGAGGTTAGCTCCACGAGGAAATACAAACTACTGGATGAAATGTTAACTGATTATTTACTTTCTCTTGTGTATCAAACTTTTCCATTTACAGCGATCTCGAAACACGACTCAGGCTTCACTGGCATCCATCACAGACGGACACAACACCTTCGTTACTTCATACTCATAATATTTTCTCATGCAGGTACTACTGAATCTGATTCTTCTAGACTTCCTCGACTCGATCTTCCATGCAATTCTTTCCTACCATTTGCGCTAAAAAATATTTCTTAGTAAGCTTCTCATCACTAATACTTTCAACATGGCCAAACCACCGAAGCATATTAGACTTCACATTTCTAATAACATTTTGCTTCACATTACACAAATGCAACACATCTTCATACCTCACACGATCAGAACGTGTCCTGCTACAAACTCCCCGCATGTTACGCATTTCTCCAGCACACAAATGAATCCTGCATTTCTCCTCCAGTACCCAGGTTCCACTGCCCTATATCAGAGCAGGAAAAATTACACGTACATACAAAGCCATGTGGGGCTCTATTGAGTACTGATCATTTTTGTGAAAATCTCCCAGAGCAGCTATGACTTCAATGAAGAATTCACTCGCCTACTAATTTCCCCATGCAATTTATTCTCCCTAAGAAACATGGCTCCTAAATACACAAACGCATTCACCTAATTAATGACTGTGGCATTTAGACATATATTCGATTCAGTACTAACAGTACCTCTCTTAAAAACCCTAAATTTGGATTTTTCCTTATTTATACTCAGTTTGAATTCTATGAAAACTTCGTACAACCCGCACAACATACTCTACAAGTTTTTGCTATCTGGCAAACAGTACAGTCACCAGCATACAGTAATCTGCACACACAGATATTACCAAGACATAAAAAGTATTTTCCATCTTGACATGACGCATACACGCATCCATAAATAAATTAAACATCCATGGTGATATTACACAACCTCGTCTGATTCTTGCACCAACAGAATACCAATTTGATAAAAACGCCATTCATTTGTACACAAGTTCTAGTGCAAGCATACATGGCTTTTACGCTTTTAAGTAGAGTACCAGTAACACCATATTTATTTAATACCTTCCAGAAAAGTGTCTTATTTTCTCAGTCGTAAGCTTTCTCTAAATCTGTGAGGGCAACAAAACCTTTCTTACCGGCAGAAACATACTTTTCAATCATCATGCATGATGCCAAAATTTGGTTAGTGCAGCAGTTACCAGGCAGAACACCACAGGGAACATCCCACACTGTCTCTGATGTAAGACCTCGTACCTTTTTAAATATGTCCTTACCAATCATTTTCCTTAGCACAATCAGTATGCTAATACGACGATTTTCTTGACCACGACTGGAGGCAATATGAAAAAGTACGTGAAGAAGCAGGATAAGTATTACCTTAAAGGTTCCACTGCTTGCTGTGCGTTCCAAAACTCACATTGTCCGACAGACCTTCTGTTTTACGTTGCAAATTGATTTCATCTTAAAATTAAATCATTTAATGTATTCAATCAAATATACAGAAATAAAGTTTTCAGTAATTTCTAAGAAACACAAAAAATATATATAAAATACTTGCATTCTTAGTTTGAAATTTTTTTCTTTCAAATGGTGTCAAACACCACACGAAATTTGATGAAATTGAACATAGGCTTTCTTTTTGTACTTTCAAGTACATACTAAAGATATTTAACGCGAGAAACTGCATGTTTTTCAGATTCAAACACAAAAGAATGTCCTCCTTTCATGAATTTTAAATGCCGAATTCACTGAAAAAACAAATCTGAACTTTTTCTTGCCCCGAAACAGAAGTAGGATATTTGGCTCATGAGAAAGACGTGATTTCGAATCTGAAATCCACAGTGCTCTATTACCTGCCAACTTTCTGATATCTGAAGTTGATATTTGAGGAAGAAATTGAAAATTAAAAAAATACAATTTTATTGCTGTGTTTTTACAATTGTTTTACCATGTTAAGGTTTAAAAATTGATCATTCTAGCTAAGAATGACATGATAAATCCAAAACATCTCTAACAAGAAACCTGGAAGGCTCCCGCTTGTAACTGGAATAAGAAACCATCAATAGTCAGCAAGTAGAGTATGTCTGATGACCACTTCCTAGTATATCGCCTTACCATTCGAGCAATATTCTGGTGGAATCTTGCTACGTGTTCATCACTCACCGCACCAAAAGGTTAGGCTGAAAAAGTCCAGTGCGAGTGGAGAAACTGGCTTTGAAGGGACAAATTGCACCTCATAATTTGTATGCCTTTATCATAGCTTCCTAACATTCACAATAGTTTTCCGCCCTAACATTTCCCAAAAAGTTCCGACAAACAGCTTTGAAGGTAAACCACGCCGCGTTTTCGGTTTCAGCGAGTTTTACCGTGAACACAGGGCCCTCCATGATAGTCTGGATTTCTATACCAATGAGGATACATTCTTTTAATCCTGTTTAACTGAACTGAGGGAACGTTTCATTGAAAAGCGAAGTCCACTACTCTCTTTATGCACAGCATTGACAAAATTTAACATCACGCCCAACTTAATGTGGAGTTGGGGCATTAAAATTTATTGGAATCAACGAGTGATTTGTACTTAACACCCTTTTCTCCAGGAATTAAACTTTCCCTCAGAAGCGACCTTCTGACTTCCTAATGGTGTTTCCTATCCCGACTGTCCCGCTCGCACTAAAAAGAACAACATTTGGTATATTTTGGTTGCATTCCTGTTTAGAAGTCCAATTACTTTAAGGTCTCCAAATATCTCCCACATGTATTCGGGGTACTTGATAGATTTAAGGAGAAGATCCATATTTTGGTGTTTCTTTTATGTGCGCAGCGTAGGCTACTGATACCGACTGGTAAATGCTTCCAATGTGTAATAACATTGTATTTAAACTAATTTGAAAGAATAAATGAAAAAAACTCAATTCTCCAAAACTGTGGTCCCCCTAACTCGGCAAACAGTCCGTTAACATCATTGCAATAAACAAGTACACCACTTTTGGAGAAAAGTGACGATAATAGCACATGACGAGTTCTACAGGCTGTGTCTTTAGTGCAAAGTTGAAGAAGATCTGCTCCCAAGAACCTAAGAGTTCAACTTAGTTTTTCGTGAGGCTCAAGTCCCTCACTAAGTCATTCATTTTGTACTCTGAAATTAAATAAGGTCCTTCCGATTTAGGAAAGTATTTGCGTTCAGTAGATTATCATGGATCAGCTTCAGAGGAGGAGTTTTATGTTTTGTAATCCAGGATCTATTTTTCGGCGGTTTCGGAATTGTAGGGAATCATCATGCTTAAACAGGATTAATGGCTGAAGACAAATTCGGGTAAACTGTGGTGCAGTTATTTTTCGAGGAAAAGGCAAATGCGTTAGTTAAGCAGAAGTAGCAGTCGAAAACATGGACCTTTGGTTCCCCTCAAGTCATTGGGATTTAAAATTGCATTGAAGGGCGTTTACTGTTTAAATGAGCACTTGAATATCGCGAACATTTGCTGCAACGTATATATGGGATGCCCAAATCTTATCTTGATCACCAAGTCTGCAACCACAGTAACACTGATATACCTTATTAGTCACCCCAGAAGTTACCTTACTTTTTTCTTTCCTAGTAAATTCACTGCACACGTTAAAAAACATATCCATAACGTTCACACACGGGCACTTCCGCGAAATTGCAACTGTACAGAAGTAGTGCACAAAATGCTTCGAACAGCTCCAGGAATTAAAAGTACCTGCTTTTAGTTCTTATAAAAGAACAAGTGATCAGATGGACCGGCAATGAGTTATGCAATGGGAGGAGTGCATTCTAGCTTTAGATGAATACCTGGGGTTTCAACTGCAGGTGTGTGCCAGATGTTCCCGTTTCGCAAAGATTGACACCCAGCCAGTCGAAACAGCGTTAGGTGTTAAGACAAAAATGAATTCATTTGCGCTTTTAGCATATCCCAAAGTGTAATATGCGCAATGTCTTGAGTGGGGTAAATTTCAAAGCTGTACAGTGATTTATGCTCCTCAGTTTCAAGCTGATGAAGCTCCTTCAACGCTTGTAAAGGAACGTGAGGAACTCTAGGTAACAAACGAATTTGAATAGAACTTACGTAACATTATTATGTTAGAATTACGGTTGGTATATCGCTTCTTGAGCGGCTATTTGAGCGCAAGTGTTCGCCTGACCCATAACTTCAGCATTTCCTTCCATTTTAATAGTATTTTTAGTCATCACACCATGACGATATGCATGTTAAGCATTTATTCGACTTAGATACTGGAGGCTCATAATTGTCGTATGCAGTGTAACAAAGATAATTCCAATGCACTACACAATTGTTAAATGGGAGTGCGTAGTGTCTTTTCATCAAATAAAACTTTTATCCGTTTCTATTATTTTAATTCTAATGATGATTTCAAAACGACAACTAAATATATTGCGCAACGATTAAAGTTACATTCTCTCTGAAATTTATTCGGAAATATAGTTCTCGAAAAACCCAATTTCGAAATAAGTTGCCATTGCTCTCATAAACGTTATTAGGTAAACCAAAATTCGGAATTTTATGCAATAATTGATTCCATATACTTCAGCTTCCTCAGTATCTGGCAAAACCCGAATTATGAATTATAGTAAAAAATGTCTGTGATCCAATTCATAAAAATGAATTTGTGAGACGTTTCGAATATTACGGATCTGACAGGATCCAGGATTGATCAAACTTACAGGCTATTGCCGTTTAATTGATACGAAATCTTCTTCAAAGTTGCCAACTGAGTGGTTAGACAAATCGTCCTCGGTTGCAACACTCATTACCAAGTTCCAGAATGCCTTGGAGAGCAACGCTAGCATAATTAATGTTCATCGAGAACAAAACGAAATAGAAATCTATGGCCCAGTAGCTGGACTAATCATTATAACAGCAGTCAACGCGAGTTTGAGTCCTGTAAAGCTTCCCGCCAGAGGACTCTGGTACAGTGGACTCTTGATGCCTGAAACGGTGAATAACTCTCTACTTTCTGGCAGTCCACCAGACAAGTCTGTGAGTGGGGAATGCCATGGAACCCTCCATTACAGACTGAGTTTTATCAACTGTGATGTTTGTTGCAAAGGGACTATTTTATCTGGATATGACGTACCCCCTGATTCCAGAGCCCTAAAACATAGACACATAATGTCATACTGAAAACTCTTTATTCTCAACGTAATGGCAACAGTTAGGTGAAAATAATTTCCTTTAAAAGAAGAACAATGGTCCGCTTTCATAAAGCGAGGTCCATGCTCAAATGATTTGATGAGATCTGTTTTGAAGGACTTGAATTGCCTGTACAAAGCCACAATTTCAACACCAAAGAATATTGTTAGGAAAAAGGGGAACACCGAATCCGAGCCACTTCTAAACACCTAGCATCGATAACCGAACAGATCAATCAATATTCCTCTTACAGAATGGAAAGCATTTCCCGCAAGGGTAATTCAAACAACCTTCCAAGATCAAGAGGAAAACCTTCTTAGCGGAGTGGAAACTGTGATCTGTGATAGTAGAAAACGTCAGATGAAATTGATATTACAGAAATTCCTTTCGATTTACAGTTTCTCTGGAAAGTTCCTCGGTACTTTTTAAGTTATAGTGTGTAATGCAAAAAGCCTCAGGATATTTTTATAATATTTATAGGGAAATGTCGTTCAAGTTCGGTTTATCAATGTTTGGGTTTTAGTGATTTTTACAGATTTTTGATCTTTTAGTAAATTTTTTAAAATCACAATTATAAGTATTTTTAAAAAAATTACCTAATTTATTTTTCTAGCAACAATGAATTTTTTCCCTGTTAAGTGAAACATTTTCATATCATCAAGTCACATTGAAGTTAAAGAGCGAAAACGTAAAATTTTAGAGACTGGGCCATGTATGGCGATAATCGAATATCCTTTTGATGTCCATAGCCACTCTCAGCAACATATTATCATTTATTTTTAATCCAGCGCTTTCTCACAAACAACTGAATCACCAGAGCGAAGCCAAAGCTAACAATTTATATTTATTTTTACCGAAGATCTAATGTGTACATTAGGTCAGCGAACATTTATAAATGTGCTGATGACGTCACGTGCTCATGAAACGCTTAATGTGCGCAATGCAAGGGTTTACATTCTCTTTTGAATGTTTGTCACTGCCTTATTTGCTCTCGGATATAATAGTGAAAAACAGATCTCTCTTCCTCCTGGTTCGGAAGGACACATGATAGGTGTTCAACGGTTGTCGTTGAACTCTTCACTTTGTTCACTAGTGATCCTTTGAGGTGCAGCCAAAAAGAATTCCTTCGCACAGCAAAATGTCATCTACTTGCTGTTTAGCTAAAGTCCTCCTTTTGTGGCACTTTCCTCCGCAGGCGCTATATCGGGTGACCCAAAGTGACAGAAAATTGAAAAAAATCAATAATTTACAAAGTTTTTACAGCAATCAGATGTGGTTTTCACAGAAATGCACAGAAAGACGTGGGAATTTTTATGTATAACGCAGAAATTTAATACCAGAATGATTACATTTCTGACCACCAGATGGCGCTCTAGGTGTCAGAGAGCAACTTAGTGGTGGTATTTAAACAGAATCTCTTATTTGGGAAACGGCAACACTTGAGGGTTGTTTCAGGACTTCCATGGTTAAAGTGTACGTAGTTACAAAGTAAAAAAATATTAAACACACATACACCACATATACCTAAACACAGTATTTTGTAAATCGTACATTTGGTCATTACAGTTTCTTATTTTACACAAATATTGAAAAATAGTAGGAACCTTAACGCTCATTTCTTTAAAATTCGTAAGCAACGTCAAACGTCTTATGTTACGGTATATCAGCATATCAGATCTAGATCTGTTACAAACACCAGTCATATGCTTACATGTCTTCCCTTTTCTAAGTGTTGTGAGAGCTTTGCATTTTGGGTTGAAACGTTGGCAACAAATAATCAAAGCGGTATACGTGAAAAGATATTTTTTTAAATTTAGGAATATGTATTCAGAAATTTCTCTATGAAAGTACCGTAATGTCAAGATAATTAAAATATTTGTTGGGAGACAGCAATGAACATAATGGTCTTATATTGAGAAAGACAATAACAGCTTTAGAGCTCTTAATATTGTGCACACATGCCACGTACTCAAAGAAAATCGGAACGAGAAGGGTACGTACAGGTATCATTAATACTAACAGGAGATCTAATACCTTGGTTCGCACCGCATTAATATTCCCGCTAACACACAACGAGGATTCAAGAGTACAGAGTTCTCTGACACGTTCGACCACTAGTACTGCACACAGAACTTTCATATTGAGTTCAAATACATGGATATTCAACGTTTATCTGTTAATATTTTATACAAAACGTGTGCCATGTTATTTGCTTTTTTTGTGTGATTAAGAAATTCGTCACAACAAATAGAAGAGTAAGTAAGAGAAGTAGATTTGGAACAAATGGCGGTTGATTGTTCGTAATGTCAATTAATATTATATTGTACACTATTCACTCAGAAAAAATGGGAGCTGTGAACGAAATATTAAAATACTGTATATACATAACAGTGACCTCGCTTTTGGGTTTGTGAAGACGGCTAAATCCCAAGACATTCAATAATCCTCTGAAACTGTACTTGATATGAGCTAGTACAGTTTCAAAACTACATGAACAGCGTCGAAGCAACTTAGTATCTGACATGACCAGCTTTTGCTCTTTGGCATTACCAGCTTTTGACAGGCATTGGCTGTGACAGGATTTTGCTTTTGACATGACCAGCTTTGGTAGAAGGAAACTGTGTTTATAAATCATGTAAAATAACACATCAAACAGAGGTATAAGAATACTAAGATGTATAGAGAATGCATCTATTTCCTTGCATCCGATTTGCTGAGCCGCTCCTGTTGTTCAATGGTCTTTGCGCTGGCTTCTGATCTTCAGAGAGATAGAGGAAATAGGTTCCAATTGCGGTGAGGAATGCATGTTGTGTTTGCATTACGGTTCTCTCTCTCTCTCTCTCTCTCTCTCTCTCTCTCTCTCTCTCTCTCTCTCTCTCTCTCTCTCTCTCTCTCTCTCTCCCAGAAACAATGACCCTAGATTACAGACAGGCGACTCCACATGTCTCATTGAGTTCCTCACGGTATTTGTTAAACCCCGAACAAAAAAAAAATTACAGATTGTTGAAAGCGTTTATAGTCAAAGATCTTGTAACTCAACATGAATTTTCCGTCAGAAGAAACAAATTCTGTTATTATTAAAAATAAATAATATTATTAAAAATAAATAATTATTATTAAAAATAAATAATCTCAAAACAATTATGAATTCAGTTCGTCAATGAGAGAATCAAAGGAAGCAACACACGATTATCAGTAAAGACGCGTTATGAAAGCAAATGACGAGTCCATGTGCAGTGCTATGAAAATTGTTATAAAAAACTACAGTCTTAGTCTAAAAATGTTCTATAATCTCTGCAGTTAACGTCTGTCTCCCATTTCCAGCAGAAATGTTTCCAAACGAATGAACGTTCCTGTAAATGGAAACTTCCGAAGAAGCGGGAACGAACCAAGAAAGACAATTATTTTGTTTTTGATCTGTACGTTTAAATGAAGAATGAAATAAGCTTCAGAAGATGATAAATTTTATAATCTGCTGCAAAATAATATCCGAATATCGGCAAATACCAGATAGTTTTCCAAGGGAATGTAAGGAATCTAATATTTTTAAACATTTCTAGGTTTATGAAAATAGGAATTAACTTGTTAGTTCACTGAATGGGCATGTCATACTTGGGAAATAGAATATCGATTGAAGAGCTTCAATACGAAGGTAATCCTTTGGTAATAACCTCATCACATATCTTTAATATATTAAGCAGTATTATCAGGTTTTCAGGTATTTTTCGAAATTTTATTCATTTTTAAAGCATTTTATGTGCGCCTAAAGCGCGTGGTCATGTGTCATAAAATTACTTCTTCGAATAGATTATGTTTTTTCGTAAGATCCATCAGGCTTATTCGCACATTTTCCAGAATTCTGCGCAGTTCCTTCACGCGTTTCTAATATTCTCAAAAATGTGTTATTATTTAAAATCAGTTACCGCTGAATAAATTTAAACCTAACAAAATATGAATGATCGTTAAGCAAATGAAAATAAATAATGATGAAAGAATATTTTCCTTTAAAAATGTCTGCTCAGCAAACGAAAAACTTTTTGTTACGTTGCGAATGCCACATTTCATTTGCATCCCAGTCACGACGGAATTCGAATTTAAGACATGTTTTCGACCGACTTTGTAAACTATTCCTTATACTACGCCAACACTTGTGGACTCACAATGAAATTATTTACTTACGATATTTTATTTAGAAAAATAATAATTATTTAATGAACTGCAATAAAAAACTTATTTTGCTTTCCTGTTTTTTTAATGGGATCTCGTGTTAGAAATACCAAACTGTGTGTTAAATCATGGATGGCTTACTTATTTATAGGAGTGTAAAATGGAAAATAAACTTCTTTGGCGGGCCAAATATTTTTTTCGAGTTTTCTTCAAATTTCATTAAACCTGCACACTACCCCTCATCATTGTAGAAATATTCATATTTTCACACTGGTGATTTTAAAGGTGAACCGGATCCGATGTACTGAAATCTGTTTTTCACGATGAGATACTATGCTCAATCATTCCGGAATACAAAAATCAAAGCGCAGGTTCAAACCAGCAGTGCTTACATACCTAGTTCGCAAAGACTATAAAGTATTTGTTGTTACATTGCGTAGCCTAACAATTACAATTGTAATATTCTTCGTCTTTTCATTTCGTTGCTTGGCAAACATTTCTATGGACCTGGTGACCGAATTCGTGGTAGAAGTCCAACTTCTCAAAAATAAACTTTTAACAGGAGGCCCCGCAACGTCACATTATTTATCGTACTCATTAAAAATTATCTATATACATTAACTCGACGCTACACGAAATTTTTGTTAATAAAGTGTTGCAGAAGTTTAATATGACTTTTTCTTTAAGTGAAATAAAAGGCTTTCTCGGGAAATGGCATTCGATCCCAGTGATTACTCTGATAGAGTGCCAATGAACAAAATTAGTCAACATTAGTTATCTTTAAACTCAAAAATTAGAATAAAACATAATGGAATAAGAAGCAATTTTTCTATGAGCTTATAAAATAAAATAAAAAACTATTAATAAATGGACTCACAAAATAAGGTCAGTCTTACATGTTCGATCTATTTCCATCTACAAATATTTTTTTATTTTTTTTTATTTCTTAAAACTAGAACTTTGCATGTTGCAGTTGAAATTAAAGCTGTTATCTTCATGAAGAGTTCCAGCTTTGCTTAGAGGAAAACAAGTAAGCATAGTAATCATGAGCAATTTCGTCTTCTCGTTCCATATCGAACTGCATGAATGGAAGCTTGGCCGATTTACTGTGTAGATATCACAACCTAACTTCTATTTCCCAAATTTTTGTAGTGTATGTGGCACTTAAGGTGGATCCAGCAAAAATCTTAGCCTGGTATTTTCCAATTGGCAAACGTCTGTAGCCATTTACTTCAAAATTAATGTGTTCCCAAAGATGAAAATTTGAACATTGATAAATATAACTTCATATTATACCCTAGTATATTTAACATTTTCTAAAACTTAACCATAAGTATATTAAAAAGCAATAACTTTTCCTTTGGTGGTGTTGAAACAAGAAAATAGATGGCACGATCTGTACATTGATGATGGCATGGAACAAACAAATGTTGGACTGTTTAATTATGGTTAAATTTTAGAAAATATTAAGTATATTAGGCTATAACATGAAGTTATTTTTATCGTTTTTCAAATATTCGTCCTTGGAAACCAGTTAATGGTTTAAATAATGGCAACAGAAGTTTGACCATTGAAAATACAATGAGATGATTTTAGGTGAAGTCACCTAAACAGCAGCAATATGAAAAGCTTCAATGTTAAAGTGAGAAATTGAATTGGCTTAATATTTATAATATGATTTTCTGATAAAGTACTGAGAAATACTTTTTACTTAATGCATGTGTTCTTATAAAAACTGCATAAACGAATTAAGCTACATTAATGAGAAAAATACATTCCACATATTAAAGTAAAATTCAATGGTATAAAACTTTTGGACCATCAAGCACTTTATAAACAATATTAAGACATTGCTAATCACATATCACTTTATTTCAAGCGTTGGACAATTGTTTCTTCGCAACATTTCCTAAGTAATTTTGACAACGAAATAAGATTTGCGACTGCTTATAGCCCATTGAGTTGCTCACGGTTCTCTTTAAACTAACGATAAAAAAAAATAAAAAGAGAAGAAATTAAATTCACTTTCATGGAATTCTGGAGTATATATACTGTATTTATATGAATGGTTGCGCGAAACATCATAAGTAGCTGTACCAGAAATGTGAAGAGTTTTAATTGTATCTTACTTTCTGGCAATTTGTTTTAATGAGGAGCAAATATAGCCGCAGTTCTATGTGGATGGATTATACCTGGTTCTTATAATTGAAAATGAACAAATGTGTTAAAGAAGCATCCTTGATTTGTCATACATATGCCACATTTCATTTGAATGTTTGTGCACAAATAGAATCAGTATCAAACCATATAAAAGAAACTGATAAGAAATAAAGTCAGTTGTACCTTTAGGGACAAAGAAAGCTTCTAGCACTAGTTGTGAAAGTCAATAACATGATCAGCGAATACAGAAAAAAGTATTCTGGGTGTTCATAAAAAAGCTTTTCAGCATGATTAAGACTTCTAGAAATGTCTCATGTTTGATTCCGGAAAGCTAGAAATCTGACACAATTCTAAGTATATAGAAATCAGAAAATATATAATTTGCGGCTCGAGAATTTCCGATAGAACTTTTTTTCTTCTGCAAAGGAACAGAGTTTCAGAATGTAGGATGTCAATATTCCCAGTTGTGTGAAAGCTTGTTATTGTTATTTGGGAAATATGATATTCGACTATGAAACTTAAGAGGCACGTATTAACGAACCGACGGAATGTTGCTGCGTTCCGCAGCAATATTCACTCCTCATTTACTGCAATAATATTCACTCCTCATTTACTGCAATAATATTTTTCTGCGTTCCGCAGCAAATTTACTCCTCATTTACTGCAATGACATTTTGCTCTTCATTAATCGCCCATATTCAATTTTTTGCTACAAAAATTTATTACTTAAAGAGAAATTTCGGACATATTGTGAAAAACATTTAAAATACAATAAGGTTGATAATTCATATATTAGAAAATTATCAAAAACTTTTATTACCAAATACCGTGTAATAAAGCCTACTCCGGTTTACATCAAAATGTATCAGTTGGTGAATTCTAGCATATAGCAAAAAAATGGAACAAAGCAAACCTGCGGGCATCCATTAACATGAAGCAAAATCAGACATAATGTTGAAGGATCCAGAAAGCGTATTTCACGCAAAAACACACACACACGCACCCAAATGGTAAACGTAAACAATATTTTCACGACGTTGACCCCTCCTGCTGTTTTGAGAAAAGTAGTTCAATTTCTATTTAAAGTAGAAGTAAAACATAGGATTCAGATAAAAAAAAACATTTTCCTAGTTTTCTGAATTTGGGATAGTTGTTTGCCCTGGAGGAAATCGTGAAATCAGAGAAAGTACCTCAAAATCATCAAAGCTTAATTGCAGAGATTAACATTTTAAATTTGGTGAATTTAAATTAGCATTTCATATTAGACAATATTTAACCAACAGGCTGTGATAAGAAAATAATAAAAGCAGGTTTTGCCAGAGCACCTGGTTGGATATTGAAAAGCTTGAAAGAAGAGTACAGTAATCAGTGTATCCTCCCTGCCTGTCAACAAGCGCAACTGCTGATATCCTCATTATTTTAGCCATTCAGCCAAGTAGAAGTTGGATTAACCCAAGAAAAAATTGGTACACATCTACAATTTATTATTTTACATCATTGTAATTATTTTTGATTACATCATTAATCACATCAACATCATTATTTTTCATTAAGCCAAGAAGAAGTTGGTATACATCTATGAAGTTTTGACGGAAATACCCGATATGGAAACTAAGTGAATATTTACAGCTGATTCTAGTTGCGTGGCGAAGAACTCATTGGTGGATAATAATTTACCGCCGAGCAAGGTGAAAATGTGTGCTTGTGGGTTGTAAAATTGTCCGATCTAGGATTTACTTGGCCTGTGTGTAAATAAAAGCAGAGTTCTGTTAAAAGTCCTGAATGAAGAACGCACTGTTAAAAACAGTGTGAGGGAAACATGCTGGTCTCAGAACTGTTAGAGGCTGCCGAGCATCAGAATAACAGACCGCCGAAATGAGGAGCTGCTACAACATTTCGAAATGAGGAGCTGTTACAACATTTCGTCAATACAGAGGACTGGGGACCCCGTGCGGTTTCGACACCCTCCAAAAGAGCTGTTGTTCAATATCCGTCAAGCTTCGTAAAACAACTGCGCTCGAATTCTCTGGAGGGTCATCAGGTGGAAACCAGGTGTCATCCACTGTCGGCTTTGCGTATGCGTCTGTATTGTGTTTCGGGCTTCGTTGTGAGTCAACGGTGAGCTTTGACTAAATGCCAAGGCAGTTCAAGGTAGTGCTACAATTTAGATAATAAACAGCACACAAACTGTAAGTACAGTAAGATATGTTCTTTTAATTGTCATGGGTTAGAAAAATAACGAATGTAGGACTTAAGCCTGCGACAGCTTACTGGCTAAACTGAATCAATAAGGAATTGTGTTAAGCTGTCAATCAGTACATATGGTGTTGAAATCAAAAGTGCGAAACACTGTGTCCGCCAGATGGCAGCTGCAATCGAGGCTGAAAGGTGCTCGTTCATGTTGTGTATTCGCCGAAGTTGAGTCCTCTTTATCTCATATTCATGCCCCACGGAAATCAAAAAAACAATCTAGATATTCATGCCCCACGGAAATAAAAAAAACAATCGTTGGTGGCTGCTGCCGACATCGCTTTTAATGGTGCACGAATATAATACTGGTCTCCAATGTAATGATTTTTTTAATTATTTCATAATTGTGAAAAAGAGATTTATTCTTTCATCTTTGCATTTTATTGGCTGCGACAGCGATGTAAATCGTATCTCTAAATGATGTTTTCAAACTATCAGAAAAAAGCCAAAGCTGCTATTTTCATGATGTATAAACATAAACAACATTAACATTTAAGCCCATAAAATCAATTTCTAGAGACGTAAATGAATAGTTTGCATACTTTAGTAATTCTTATAGTCCCCATTTAATTGCGATATTGTTCGTACAGACTTTGAAGTATTTGGCTATTGCCGCTATAGTAATAACAAGGAAAAGCAGGTATAAACAAAGAATTATTTTAACATTTAAATATCTGGTAGTGTGTTTAGAAATAAGTTAGAAGATTTTAAGATATCTTATTTCTGGATTTCCTTATTGTGTCTTATAGGAGGCAGGGATACATTTTTGTCACTTCCTGCCACATGCTGTTCGGAAAAAAGCAACGTTTCTGAGCAACAAAATCAACGAATTTGCGTATTACTTTAAAAAACGATGAAGGCATCCAGTTTCTACACCCATTTTTAAAACAGCAAAACTAGAAGCTCATGTATATTCACAAGATTGCTGAATAATTACACTGGCAGAAAAGGAAAAAAGACCACCAAGAAGTAGACGTCTAATACCAACGAAATTTATACAGCATAATAACGGAACACAGAGGATAACGAGATAAAAACATTAAGGCAAAATACAGCTGTATTTGCTGGTAAACTGAAAAATAACATTTCCATGCAACATGGTTAGTACGAGGTTGAACCGCCATCAACTGCGTCACACTGCGCAATTCTGGCATGGAGTCTGTCGTACAGATGTGGGATGTAAATTTGGGGTATTCAGTTCCAAGCATCCTCAACCTGGACGAGTAAATCGGGGATGGTCGTTGCTGGCTCTACAGACCGGATAGGTCGTTGTCCCATAAAATCCCACACGTGCTCATTGGGGTACAAATCCGATTAACGATCAGGCCATGGAAGTTGTCTCACACACTGAAGTGCATGTTACGTTGTACGTGCCGTGTGTGGGCGTGAGTTATCTTACTGGAAAACACCAAGACGGACAGACCTTACAAATGGCACAACAACGGGCTGAATGATGTTGTTGATGTAGGAGGTGCTGTTTAACGTACCCGGTACAAACACTAGTTGTGTACGGGAGTGATAGCTGATCGCAACCCACACCAGGAGACTAGGTGTAGGCCCTGTGTTTCGCTGGCGGATGCACGAAGGGTAGAGACGCTCCCCTGTGCGTCTGGAAACACGCATACGGTCATCGGAGGCTCCAAAGCAGAATCTGCTTTCATCGCTGAACATGACA
The DNA here is from genome assembly GCA_039090855.1 of Macrothele yani. Classification (NCBI taxonomy): domain Eukaryota; kingdom Metazoa; phylum Arthropoda; class Arachnida; order Araneae; family Macrothelidae; genus Macrothele; species Macrothele yani. The sequence continues at coordinate 61,439,447 of CM077033.1, read as the reverse complement.
GATCGCCATTGAGCTCTCCAGTGCAGACGTTCGCGACATCCCTGACGGTGGGCAGGGGTCAGAGGTACACATGCCAGAGGCAAACGTGCACGTAGTCCTGCATCCAGTAGACGTTTGAGGATTGTTCGCACAGTCATCCCAGGTGCAACGGCAGCTCGGATTTGCGTCGCAGTGGATGTTCTGTTTGACAACGCCGCTCTTCTTATGCGTCGATCGGTTCGCTCATCTGTCCGTCTGTGACACCCGGTTCCTCGTATTCTCGTGTAGGAATGTTCCTCGGACCATCTACGCCACCATCGTACCACCACCGATACTTCCCGTCCAATTCTTTCCGCTATACGACGATACGACCACCCGGCCTCGCGGAGTCCGACTAGACAACCTCGCGAAGTACGACTAGACGACCTCGCGGAGTACGACTAGACGACCTCGCTCAAAGTCCGATAACTGCTGAAATTGTACACGTCTTCCATGTCCAGGCACTGTAGCTTCTTCAGGGTCTTCGCACGTGTCCGTACGTCGACGCCTGATTACATTCACTTCGCCGTGCTCCTTAAGTACCACCGACGATAATTTCCATGTCACGCCGTGCTGTGGCGCAAGCGCTCACCGGTTGGTTCCGAAATTAACATCACCCCTACGTAAACTCGAGCCATTAATATATGTAAATTTCATGATCGTCCGCCATTTCCTTCTTGGTGTTCATTTTTTACTTTCCTCCAGTGTATATAGTAATAGTAACTGTGACATATTGGTAAAACTCCTTTGAAATTGTTATGTTAAAACAGACTGAAAAAATGAAATTTTGCGTCTGAATTCCGACACCACACTGCGCTGTGGCGAAATCTTTTGTAAATAATTGAGCTAAATGATAAATTGCCGCAGTTCTCTTAATTTGGTATCAACTCAAGTGTTCCGTGGGTAACAAATAAAAAGGTGAAAAAAGGGGGGCTGGGGACTAACATGAAAAATAATTATAAGATTCGCTGGTAGGGCGAACAATACGTTAGAAAAAACAGAAGACGAGCTTCGTGTGTGAAACATTGTTTTTTATTGCTTTCTGTAAAGTGAGTAAAGTATAAATTTATAGTTGAAATACAATGGCAATAGCGAAAACAATGCAGGACTTGCACTCCATTAAATAGGTTATTCGCATTGGCACAGTTTGTTTCATGAACACTCCATCAAAATTACTTGCCTGTGTGGCAGTAAAATATTCATTTATTAGCAGCCTCACAAATAACTCTAAAGTCTATGAAAATGCTTCAAGATAAAGTGTCCTGGAAGATTTTTTAATAACGTGAAAATGTTATGAAACTTTTCCTCCTTTCGAATGCAACAAATATGATATTATATATGTAACATACCGAAAAGTGTTTGATGATTGACTATGATCTTTTGAAAATTTTGCTAAGAAACTTGTGCTTTAAGTTGAAAAAAACCGCACACTGGCCGAAATGTGAAAATTAATAAATCGTTAACTTTCAGTAACTGATGATATAAACAATACTTTTGTTGCCCTCTGCTATTGTTTCTCCAGTTTAAATCACACATCATAGAGTTTTGAACATGGGCAACTCTTGGTTTTACACATAAGATTGCCTTAATATGTCCTTCAGCACAGTTTTTCTCAGAATATTACTGTATTACTGCGACAGATTGATGTCTTTAGTTTCCATTTCATATCATAAGAATCCGGCGTAATCGTGTGCGGTACACGTCATCAAAGAAGTGATGTCAGAATGTGAACATCATTAACCGAAAAGTGAGGTACATAAAATGTGTCAGTTGTTTCTCATTAACCCCTTTCTGTGTATAACCTCTGTTTCATTCACAAAATACTTTCGTCATCGTCATTCAACCAGGTTACATCTAGTGTCTCACATAATTTTAACATCTCTACTAATTTCGTTTTTTCAAGAATTTAGGAATTTGTTCAATGCAGTAAACGGAAAAAAATACCTTGCTCTGGCGTAAGCATTGTTTAAGTTCTTCGAAGTATTACCATTCGGATCTGTAGAACTAGTTAGTGCCTTGTGCAATAATAAGAATGCTAAATTCACTACGGTCATTATGCAACAAATGCATTTTGTTAAGACTGCTTTTTATAATCCCTTCTAGTTGTGTGTGTGGGTATTTTAAAGCATGCAATTAGAAAGCAATAACTTTCCAATTGCATGCTTTAAAATTTACCAAGTGAAATTTCCAAGCAAATCTTTATTTTTGGCAGTTATTTCGTTGCGCAGTAGCTGTGTGATATGTTGCTCCATCCTGTTAAAACAATGCGAAACGTTTGGTTTCTTGCAATAGGAACAAGTACTGAAAATCTAATTTTGATATATATCCGCATTTACAGCACTATTAGAAAATAGTGGCACCTCTATTATACGTCGATATATGACATACCACACACAGATTACTTTCAGAATGCAAAGGCACTGGATGCAGGACATGAGGATTCTCAGTTGACCAAAATCGCGTATTTTACGAATTAATACAACCTTTCAAGCTAAATCAGGCTTCATGTGAAAAGAAAACATTGTTCACTAAGCCCTTGTTTTGTTGAGTAAATTCAGGAAACCGACGGCAACACAGCAAGCGCTTATGCGCATCAGGTGCTTTCAGATTTTGGATAACTTTTTTTTGTTTGCATGAAGCTTCAATCGTTTTGTCGTTTCTGCACTGAGTCGTAAGGTAGTTTCACTTGCTATGATAAGCGACCAAGCGATTATACAGGTGATTGTTGCAAACTTTTTCCAACATCCTTAATCAGTTCAGGCGTTAACACACGTGGCCGGTTACATCTAGGCATATCATCAACATTTCCAGTTTTCCGAAGTGTTTGGAGTAATTGTACATCGTTGACTTTTTTTACAGCAGTATGCTGTAAAATGACAAGAGTGGACGACACGTACCTACCGTCCACGTTCATCGCACGTGGATGATGCGGTGCGGTGTTGTCGTGTAAACAGTCAGATGATACTGCTTGATTTCTATTCTGTGAATCGTAGCTGTGTGTTTTTTCTATGTAGAATTCAAGTTTCTTAATAACGGCATGCTCTGAATTTCAAAAATACTTCTTACGGAAAGCCGACGAACCGAAGAAAATTCTTCCAGTGCAAAATTTAAGTACACATGTCTAGCGACTAAAATCTTTCTTTATTTTTTAAAGTTTTACACGAACAAACACTCAAACTGTAAAATGTAAATACAGAGTATGTGTAATCATATTTATTTTTGTACAAATTTGTGCCCTCCTTCTTCACGAAATGACCCCCGTTTTTAATGAAAGTACTCCCATTCCAAAGGGTCATACGGTCACCTTGGGTGTACATTACTCATTTTGTGCTGATTTAGAAATTCGAACACGGCTTATTTTTTTCATTCCTATTCCACTTATATTTCGTTATTAGATTGACTAATGCGAGAGTTGTTCTCTCATGGATGACAGAACAAGATACAGCAAAAATTTACTTTTTAATACTGGGATACCTTTTTATTCCTTTATTTTACTGAAACCGGTTGGTTAAGCTAATGAGTACAGAAGGATTTTATACGCTAAAACCGGAAATTACACTCGAAATTTTACCATAAAATTGAAAATGCGCATTTATTAATTTTTCCTCATTTATCTTTAAAAACATGCCATTGACGACAAAACGGCTTTCACAACATGAAAGTTATGAACTACCCTGAAATTTATATGTTTTTAAAAAGAACTAAACAGAAAATAGCACACTTACACTAGAATCCGGATTTATTGTCTAAGAACCAAATAAAAGTTTGAAAATTCCAATTAACAAAATGTTTAATTTGTATATATATATATATATATATATATATAATAGAATAATATACCGATTTCTAACTGTTGCATATTTATTATAATTTTTTAAATGATGTCACATCACCGATACATTTCTCGAATATAAGATCAAGGTTATTTGAGATAATTCACGATTACTTTATCTGCAAACGACGGAAGCAAAATTTTAGGGGCCACAAAATCGTATAGTTAAATATTTCGGCGCATTTTACTGTATAAAATTATTTAGTCTCACTTTGAGTTTTATCTTCTTCATTTCCTATTCTCGGTTTTCCATAGATAATAATAAGTTCTCCGGAGTATACCCATGTGCAGGGGCACATAAGTTATACCAGTGTTTCTCAAACTTTCTTAGCTCGGGATACATTGTTTCACCGCGTGAAATATTACGGTAGACCTGTACAGTAGGTGACAACATGGCGGTGGAATCATTACCTTCACCAGCAGCAATTAGGAGAAGCGTTGCTCGTGGATTTTCTCGAATGCTCCCAAGATGGGTCGAAATTTATCGCGAATGCAGTTATTGTGAACTCGAAACAATGGGGCTTTGGATATTGATGATATGTTTCTCTACCCCATAGTTCGTTGCTTTTCTAGCAGCAACAATTTATGGACGTATTTTTTCTCTATTTCATATTGAGAAGTTTTTAAACGTCAAAAGTTCGGCAGCCAGACTGATGATGTTCATTGTGAATATACATGTAGCGATTTCCCGGACCAAGTAAAAGTGTCAAATTATCTTACCAGTTCACATCGTCTCGTGGTGTGCGTATGTCGATTGCTTTTTAAGTTATGGATTCACGTACCTTGGATCAGAAAATCATCTACTAACTCAGTGATTTTATGTGGCGAAACACTGAGCAACGAAAGCACCGTTCCAAGAAATTGAAGTGACACGTTCGACAAACTCCTTGTTCGGGCAGGAATTTTCCGCTTTGGCCTACATTAAAAGTGAGAAATGGCAGCGACATTTTTCTCTTTATCAAGAATTACGAGTGTGTTTGTCTGCGATTTGACCCCGAAAAAAAAACTGTGCAAAGGTAAACAAGCTGATACCTGCATTGAAATATAATAAAAGTAATTATCGACTAATTGATTTTAACTATTCCAATTAGTATAATTACAATTTATTTGTTTATCTTGTATTAAGAACAAACGTTCTTTAAAATATATAAAATCTGTTTTACATTTCCTCTTATTCTATCGTTTTAATAAAAATACATTTTGTTGCTTTTTATCGCTGCAGAGCAACGGAATTTTGTGGCATACCTTTTGAGAATCGCAACGTTAGACACTAAGAGTAACTAAAACAAAGGGAGCTATTTCACAAAGCTTTTTATCTTTGAACTGTAGTTTTGTCTTATGCTCATAAATTAATCCTGAGAATTGTTTTTTCCTTGAAAACATTCAAGAAATTGTGCCGTTTGGTGGGAGTAAAATATGTCTGGCCCAAAATCATTGTATATTCTGTTATGGTTTAAGAATAAAAAAAAAGCTTTGTGTTCAGTGTGTAACTTCGTACTTTTCTTTTGTATTAGCAGCCGTTTATTTCACAACCTATCGGTTCTGAAATAACATTTTGCCCGAATAATATTTGCGTTAAACAGCAATTACCTTATGACTAAGAATTTCATCATTGTCTTTTAGAATTTAAAAATAAATCAAGATTTCTGTTTTCAGCTAACGGCTAACAAGAGAGTAAGACAAGTTGCCCACACAATTCCAACGTAATTCTGCACGCTTTGAAAAATCAAAGGAATGAAGATTAATGGATATTTATAGAACAAAACAGTAGTGTTTCTTCACAAATAAATGTTTATTTACCATCGACTGTAGTTTCGCAATGCGTTTGGCTCGGCATCATCTTTGCATCATCATTTCCGTTTTAATCTATCTCAACATCACACGGTTTGTAGCATAAATTATGTAAAATTAACGGACATCGTTTACCAAACCTTTGTTTTTCTATCGAAATAGTCATTATCGCAAGAACCCCCTCAAAGCTAGAGAACACATTACTCAAATTTTCCGAGAAGGGCTGAGGTGTTTATAATAGGCTTACAGAAAGCTAATGAACTTCAAATTTATTGGTAAGAGCTGCAGGTCTCGAGGATGGAACAAATTTAAAAGTAACTGACGCTTAACAAATGACAAAAAACGATGGTCTCATCGAAGAAGAATTAAAAGCTAAGGTAGAGCATGACTAAAGAATATTTGAAGAAAACGAATAATTTTTAAAGGCAATTATTCTCCATGATGTCTTCAAAATTATTTTCATCATAATGAAATCATGGTTCTTACGTTTGCCTCAGAAATCTTTTAAAATGACATGCAGAGATTAGAAGGGCTAAAAGTACCATAGAACAATGGACGTTTGCCGTAACTATGGTAAATAAGAAGAGGAACACATTGGTTAGAGAAATGACAAGAATTAATTACTTCACGAAGGAGAAAAGATCTAGAATCGCCAATGGAGTGCAAATGTTTTTAGGAAAACGGGTAGTCGTTAGGCAATTAATATATTTAACTGAAATACAGTAGTGTTGAGACTTGAAAAATTGCCGTACTGAACTCAAAGAGAATTGAAATACTGCCGCAAGATAACTGCATTAAGGATAATTGATGATAATGATGATATTTTCAAATAAAATTAATAAATAAGACAGCATCAGTTGGAGATATAACAGCTTCTTTCAGGAATTCCTCTAGTATATTATGTATTTCTAAATTTCTAAAAGAGTTTTACTACGACTGCACTTTAGCCAAAGTGACGGTTCTGTTCCTAGTACAGTATTAGCAGTTCATTTTTTAGCGTAAAAAGATCATTTAATAGAGTCTGACCTCTGACGTTATGTTAAACAAATAATCGTTTATTTCTACAAAACCTTAATTTTATGTTCAGTAATATATGGTAGGAATAATTTTTTAAAGGCGTTTTAAATAAAATTTTCAATTCCTCTTAAACTATATATTACTCTTTTAAAGCAAGTGCTACTGTTGCTAAACACACACGCAGTGCGTTCTGCAGTGGTTCTTCAGAATAGTATTATTTTAGTTGCCGTTATGTGAACAAGTAATCGAAAGAATTCTATCCATTACATTTTACTGATGAAATATAAAGGGATTGGTGACGTATTGCTACTCAATTCAATCTAGGTCTGACTTAATGCTTTAAATCAACTATTCAATGTCCTATATATTTTTGAATAAAAATGTTGGTGTTCAGAAATTAGTAACAAACTTCAAAAGCACAGATCAATAATGCTTTACTCTAAGTAACACAAAATATATTAGAATGTTGTACGTTCTAATGGAAATTCAAAAGACGCCTAATGTCGATTTTCACAGAAATTGTTTATTGGTCTTTCACAATGACCAGTACAAAATGCAGAGCAAATCATCTTAAAAAATCGAATCAATCTACTAATACAAAGATATGCAATGGATTCTGAAAGACAAATCTCACTTGCTGTTAAAGCATGTTACGTGCTTTGAGAAATCCCTTGACATATCTCTAGCTAAATGGTTCATTCATGGCACTCGCCTGCATCATTCATCACTATCTAGCTTGTCATCAGTCAATGAAGCTGCATATTGTAATCAGCAGCTGAAGAGGAAAAATAGATAAAAAGATTATCGCCATATCCAAAGTTATAGTACGACCATATTTTCATCGCTTTCATTGTCGAAAGATTCGTTCTTAACAGTTTATTTGTTCAACGACATTCCAGCTGATCTAGAGCTGGCACTGGCACAATCACCTATTCGGACAATGCAATGATCTCATTGAAGTATCATTAGCGAAGAAGAAGAATGGGACAACCCCAAGATTGAATGACAGGGACCAAAGTCACTAACAATGATTATGTCGAAATACAGAACTACTGCAAATAATGGACAGGAGAACTCAATCTAAACATGGAAGACAGCAAAAATAATCCTCAGGGAACTTCACAAAACCAACAGCCATGGAAATGTTGCAATTGCTTAGCATTTAATCACAGGAAACACTGCTAGAATGACAAAAAGATATCATGAGCATAAAACCTGAAGCGTGGATTACCGGAAACATGCGATATAGTACTATCATTCCTCAATTGTAGTGATCCCAAAAGTCGGCATGATTTATGGAGAATCCCAAAAGAAGCTTGGGATTCGGAATGCTTGATTCCAACTATCAGCCATATACGGAATCTGTATTAATTTTGGCGGGCCATTTCTTATCATTCAGCTGGATCCATCATCACCCTACATGGTCCAGTTATAGCCAGCAAGTACTTTTCAATTCTAGGTGATAAGGCTCGTGTTATGGCCCAAATATTTTTCCCAAACAATGATGTCATTTTTTAAAATGATATTGCTACCATACACACAACCAGAACAGTTCAGTCTCAGTTCGTGGATCACCATCATGCATTCCATCATCTATGGGCAACTTAATCGACTAACTTGTTTAACATCAAACAGAAGCGGGAAATTTTTGAGAGCAGAGAGAAAAGCACATTCCTCCTGCCAATCTCTGTGAAGCACTTGGCTGTTGTTCTGATCGGCCAGATACAAACTTCCACTTGACTCTACCCAAAAACTCTATGAATCTGCTTCAAGAAGATTGGAAGCTGCTTTAAAGGCAATTTGTGGTCCAATAACTTAGTGATAAAGCAATATCGCCTATTTTAAAGGTGTTTACATTGCTTTGTTCTAGCTCAGTATATGATTTCCATGCATGGCGTGTCGAAAAGTTATAGTGGTGACATAAACATGTCCTCCTTTTTAAGAATCTCCTGAAAGAAAATACTAAATGTATCCACTCAAATAAAGCTGGAGCAGGTGTTTCTTATTAATTTGCTGCTGTATGTTTCCATGATAAAATTGTTAAAAGCAAGTACTTGCATTTCTGAAAGAAAATTTTAACAAATCGATTTGCTATTTATTTGTCGTTAATTCTTTGATATAAATATTGAATTCCTTGCGAAAAAAGAAAAGCGTTTTTCAAGGAATAATTCGGTAGCATTCCTTTACACATTTTACAAGTACTCTATGAAAATACTTAACATGGACAGAGTCTGTTATTGGATTTGCATTGTGTTACCTCACGAGTCTTGCTTAATATAAGCAGAGCTTTTCACATTTGCAGCCAATAGAGATACAACAGCTCATACAATCAAAACAGCATTTTTGAAGTTGGGTATAAGTGTACTGTGTATTTGTGTCCTATGTGGTAATTGAGCTTTGAAAACCAAGCCCATTAGTTTGATTTTGTGTGTATTGCATTTGGGACATGTCCAAAGTACTTTTGTTAAACAAGTTTGGTATTATTAACCTATCATTTCCTGAAATATAAAAATTTAAATTCTAAGTCCTACTGAAAACGCAAGGCTCTGTGATAATGACAGCTTTGGACATGTGATAATGTAAGGTGTTGTTTTTATACTTGAAACAAGTTCTGTCATTAGTGTGAAAAAGAAAGCCTTTCATGATGTACGTACTTAATGAGTACGATAAGAAGATGATCAGCGGTATAGTAACTGGAAAAATAATTATTAATATATTCACAAATATGGTTTTCACCTAATTCTTTACTGGAAAACAAACAAGCCTAGCACTCTGAAAAAGAGTAAAAAAAAACATTAGCGTTTAAGTAGCGATTTAAGAATTAAAAGCTATTTTCTAAGAAATTACTACTTTTTGTGTTATTAAAACCAAATCATAATCATACCTATGTGAAATTAAAAACCAAGCTACCGACTGCAGTTTATGAATAAACAAAATCAACAACATCCGTATGAGGACAAACTACAGAGTTTGCTGAATAAACAGAGGTATTTGCAATATTGAGTATGTAACTTGTTTAAACCTTCAGTTTTGCAAAATCACGGGCTCGAAAAATAGGGATTGATACCTCCGACACATAGTATCATCAAGTGGTTAATGAAAAACATTTTTCCGAAAGAAATATCTGCACTAATTGCTTGGCTAAAACTATTTCTTATATCATCCGTATTTTATGATTACCCATTGCTCCTAAGAAAAGTGAAACAAGAGGCATTTCATACTTGAAATTCCAAACACGAAACCTCTCAGTATCAAAACTTTCCCTGTTTGGCTTTTCCCTGAAAACCTTTCGTGTCTACATCTCATGGACCTGATACCAAAATTTGCTACCCAAAGAGTCTAAGGAAAGTCTTCGTATAACAACAGCCTAATAAGAAATATCAACTCATATAAAAATTCTATGAATTTGTTTCCATCAATGGGTTCCAATCAAGCACTTGGATGGTAAAAAGAGGATTTACATTTCTTTTGATACTAACTATTCTTCATTGCGTTTTGTGTGTATATGTGCGGCTTCTGTTTCATACGACACAGCTGCATTGCAAACACTTTCACCACATCACATTTTGTGCCTTGCAACGCATGAAGCAACCTAATTGATAACATCTCTGGAAAAGTCGAGAGGCGGGTGACACGAATTCCTATTGGACATCACACAAATGCACTGAAAGGACATTTTAAAAGCTTATTAGATAAATGGTACTATTTTCCTTTTCTTAAAAACAAATCATAAAATTTGCAAATACTGGCTGCGTGGGAAGTTTTTACAACTTTTTAGCAGCTATTAGTTTCGAAGATGTGAACAAACTACCAAAACCTTATGCATCGGGGATGAATTCTGTGAAGAAAAACTTAATGGATGCACATCGAGAAAATTTTACGTTCCTTTTTACAGGTCTGTATATAAATAAAAATAATTTCTGCGGAAGACTAAACCATATAATCTTGAAGTTCCTGAAAATTCTTTGAAATCGAAACCAAAATTTTCATTATAAGATTTCGCTTGTCTGACAAGTACTGCACTTAGGTTTTAGACGCACAGTATTGTTGAAAACGTAATTTTAGATTACATTTGCCACAAAGCCAAATTTTCAAGACAAGGTGAACTGAAATCCTCTGGATTTGAGAATCGCAATCATTTGAGTTATAATTAACTTTACCAATGAAGACCCGATAAGTTACCTCTATATTCTAAAAAAAAAGTAACTGCCATCGCTGCTGCTGCTGCTGCCGCTGTTTTAGAAATTTCGCGACACTCTTGCTTTCCTAGCTCGCAGCGCGAAACGTATTGAACACAAAAATATGAAATTTATATCGTTTGTAGAGAACTGTTTGGAGAACACGCTGAAATAAACCATTTCTCGATTCTATTGATAGTTCAAGAGCTATGGTATTTCAAACTTAAGGTAAGAAAAAAGTGCAATCAGGTCAGGTATGGGACATACTAACAGCAACAGAACCACGAAACGTTGTGGCATGTAGTACCATGGCAGAAATTTTGCACCTCGTCGCCCTTTTTTTTTGAATTTCGATTTATTTTACGAGAAATTAAATTTCTAAATTTCACAAAATTGTCTATTTTCCGATTGGATCCATTTAAAAAAACGGATATATGGCAAACTATAATTCATAACGCATTGCAATTTTTACAGCATAAACTTACAACTATCGTCCCTTTCTTAAAAAAAAAATTAAGAAATCATTTTCTGATTTTTTAGCATTTTTAAAGATGCCAAAGAAAGAAATTAATGGCTTGGCTGTGTTCACGAAGACCACAGAGGAAAGTTCTGGTTCCGTGACCTGCTTCCATGGTGACGCAGTTAATTTGTTATGCATATGTTTTGTTGGTAAAGCAATCTCAGTTCTTTAAGGTGGACGTCAAGTAATTTTGCTTCCTGTACTTCCAATGGAAAACTTTCTGCACACATTTTCTTCACACTTACTGCGTTCCCAAGGATGAAAATTTGAACATCGATTAAAAAAGCTTCATTTTATAACATGGAATATTTAATATTTTCTACAACATAACCATAATTATGCACTCCAACATTTATTTGCCTACGGACTTCATCAAAGTTCAGGTCGCTCCATCTTTTTTTGGACAATTACTGCGTTCCTAAGGATGAAAATTTGAACATCGATTAAAATCGCTTCATTTTAGAACTTGGAATACTTAATATTTTCAAAAACATAATCATAATTATGCAATCCAACATTTGTTTGTCTACTGACGTCATCAAAGTTCAAGTCGCGCCATCTTTTTTGTGGACAATTAATGCGTCCTCAAGGATGAAAATTTGAACATCGATTAAAACAGCTTCATTTTATAACTTTTGATACATAATATTTTCAAACACATAACCATAATTATGCAATCCAACATTTGTTTCTCTACTGACGTCATCAAAATACAGGTCGCGCCATCTTTTTTTTTGGTTCCAACACCACCAAAGGAGAAGTTATTGGTTTTTAATATAATTATGGTTGTGTTTTAGAAAATATTAAGTATTATAAATTATAATATGAAGTTATTTTAATCAATGTCCTAATTTTCATCCTTGGGAACACACTGATTGTGAAGGAAATGTGTAAATCATTTTGCCATTGGAAGTATAGGAAGCAAAATTACTTGACATGCACCTTGAAGAAAGAATAATAATAACAACGTTTCGCACAATAAAATGTTTATTATTAATCGACTATAGTTTCGCTAAGCGTTTGGCTTTGCTTCCTCAGGACGAATGGAGCGTAAACATTCATATCATTGTGACATCATCAGAATTCTGACGGTCACGGGTTTTGGTGAGTTGTTTTCACGCGCTTGAAAGAAATGGAGTCGACGTCATGTCGTTGACAAGTTGTGAAGTGTTCCGGTATATGTGGAAAGCTACTAATATATTAAGCTTGATAGTCAAGTCCAGTTTATTAATAAGCGCAGCGTTTCCAAACAAACATTTATGGTTATTTTCGTGACAATGTTGAGCTATAAACGACTTCTTCAGTTCACAGTTCCGTACATAGGTCTTGTGTTCCTTCAGACGGAAACTTAAAGCCCTGCGGGTCTGTCCGATATATGAAAGTCCACATTCACAAGGTATCTGATAAATTCCCCAGCAGTTTAAGTCTTCGACGTAGTCTTTTGATCCGTAAAAATTCATCTTGTTCATGGGTTTGAAAATAACTTTGAAATTAAAACTTTTAAGGATTTTTAAAATTCCGTAGCAAATCTGCGGAACAAATGGGATAACTGCCTAATTCTTTCGTATTGGGAGGTCTACAGGCATGAGCGTGCAGACAGGCTTCGGTTTCCTAAATTTTTGGACAGCTTTGTCTATAACGGAAGGGCTGTATCCTCTGTGTGCTGCAATTCGTTTAAGAAAATCAAGCTCTTTCTGTGAGAAATCCTCAGTTGAGCAGATATGTATTGCACGATATACGTATGTAAAGAAATCAGATATCTTTTGCTTCCATGGATGAATTGATTTTGCATGAGGGGGTAAGGAAACAGCAAATGGTTTTCGATAAAATGTTGCACTAAAGTATCCTTGAGAGTGTGACAAAAGGACATCAAGGAATGGTAAGCAGCCATCATTTTCAGTCTCATACGTGAACTGTATATGAGGATCAATTCAATTGATACGTTCAACTAATTTAGGTATTTCCGAGTTCATGCCATTCCAGAGAACAAAAGTATCATCTACATATCGAATCCACAGATCAAATGTAACAAGCTGAAATAGTTGGTCTTCAAAGTGGCGCATGTAGACTTCGCATAAGATAGGTGACAGCGGGCTACCCATTGCAAGGCCTTCTGTCTGTTGGAAAAATCTTTCACGAAAAAGGAAACTGTTTTGTCTTATACAAATTTCCACTAGTCTCAAAATTTCTTCTATTTCCGGTTGGCTGAAATGATGTTCTTTGAGACTTGCTTTCAATGCTTAGGGAGCTCCATTAACTGGGATACTTGTGAACATGGATTTCACATCGAAGGGTAACATGAACTGATCGTTGAATGGATGTCGCTTTAGCCGATTGACAAAATCAATGGAATTTTTTACAGATGTTGTGTTCGAAGGAGTCGTTAAAGTCGATAGTTTCGAAGATAGAAATTTAGCCAACTTATGTGTAGCTGATCCTATATTGCTGACTATGGGACCAAAGGGGACACCAATTTTGTGTATCTTCGGAAATGCATAGAAACGTGGACAACGGGAATATGAGGGCTTCAGATGATTTTTTGAGCTTTGGCCAAGCGTTACACAACTTGTTACCACTTTCCGTACTTCCTTTAATTGTTTCTCCGAAGGGTCATTTTTCGTTTCCTTGTAGGGACCTTCGGAAATAAATTTTTCGACCTCTGCCTCGTAATTTTCTTGTCCAGAATAACAACTTGTCCTCCTTTATCAGCTTTAGTGATGATAATATCGCGATTTGACTGCAATTGTTTTAAAGCATTGTATTCTTCCTTGCTGAGATTCGGTTTAAATGGTGGAATGGACTTAGCCGTTAATGTCTGGCTAACGCAATGTCTAATCGTTTCTTTTTGATCTGTATTTAGATCGCTTTTTATCACGGACTCTTCAACCGACGCAATGATATTGGATATTAGTACCTTTTTTGAAATCGCAAAATTCGAATTGTAACTTAAAATCCGTTTTTGCATTTCGCTCGGGTTAAAACTAGAAAATTTAAATATTACTTCATTATCCGGAAAGTTATCCTCAATTTGCGAAGTAGAATTTTCTTATGGTTGCTGTTAGTTGATAATTTTTCAAATTTTCGTTCTAATGTCATTTTATGAGTAAATTACATATTGGAACTCCTAGACCAAGTTTTGCAGTCCAGGTCAGAAAAATCTGGTAATCTTTTAGCCAGTAAAAGGTGCAGGTTGTACAGTTCGACCTCAACGTTTGCAATATTCTTTCTTGTATCTTTAATGAAAGCTCTTAATAGTGCAAACGAAGCATTTGATATGGCTTTGTTGATGTTATGAGAAGGTCCTAGGTTGCATTTCACACAGATAAAACTTGGTAGTATCTTGCATCTCTTGCATCGAAGCAAGAAGTTTAAGTGGTTCAGCAATCTGAACTTCTTTATCCTTAGCCTGGAAAAACGGTTGATTGTCGCAGACAGTGATTTCGTCATGATCGAGATTTTAGGAACTGGATTCAAGTTCCTATAGAAAGTCAATATCGGTATTAGATATGTCCACAAAAACGGAAGCGAAGCAAGATGTTATATGATCGGCTCCCGGTGTAAGATATATCAATATACTTACGCTCCAAATTGTAGTCAAAAGTCCAGTTGATACCTACATTATATATAAATTATGACTACAAAGCTTGCGGTGTTAAGAAAGAATAATAATAACAACGTTTTGCACAATAAAATGTTTATTATACATCGTCTATAGCTTCGCAAAGCGTTTGGCTTTGCTTCCTCAGGACGAATGGTGCGTAAACATTCAAATCATTGTGACATCATCAGAATTCTGACGGTCACGGGTTTTGGTGAGTTGTTTCCACGCGCTTGAAAGAAATGGAGTCGACGTCATGTCGTTGACAAGCCGTGACGAGTTCCGTTATATGTGGAAAGCTTCTAATATATTAAGCTTGATAGTCAAGTCCGGTTTATCAATAAGCATAACGGTTTACAGTTTATGGAAATGCTTTTTTGACCGCTTTTGTTTTCCTTAGTGGTAAATTTAGTAAGTGCTTTAGGTTCAAACGACAAAATTCCGACTTTCCAAATTTAACGACAGAAAAACAACTCTGAAACTTCGGAATAAAAAGCCTTATTTGCTTAGACATGCAATAAAAATTGAAATTCATATGAATTTTCCAGTTTCTATTTCATGTGATATAATTGGGGATCGGGCTGTAAGGGCCGAGCGCTAGTCTGGCAACGAGCGTAGCGAGCCTATAGCATGGGTATTCTCTTAACTACACAGGTCTGTTTCATCCTGCTTTAAAGTGGAAATTTTATGAAACTTTGATTCCGCTATTTATATTTTAATTCGAAGCGGAAAATATTTAATATTTATAATCAAAATCTGTACTAAATATTGTGCATAGATTTTCGCAAATTTTGCCTGTGTCGCCCTTGGACAGCAGTGGACGTAACAGTTCACATAGCCGCTATTCGCGGCTCTTCTAAAAGTAAAGAATCTGTATTTAACGACTTTTTGGCCCTTCTTAAGTGCCGAGTTGCCGAACCCTTGTCTAGATGCTGGCGTTTGCCCATTCGACGGAGGAGGACCCGGTTCGAAATTCAGCGAAGCTGAAATTTTGTGTTTGTCTTACAACACTAGCCTTCTACAGACAATGAAACCGAATACCTTAAATTAGGGACAGGCCAATCGAGTTGGTCAAAGATGCCGTTAACCCCCAAAATCTAAACAACATTCGCTTTGCGGTGAGACATCACACAAATAAAAGAAACTACATGGACGTTTCAATAAATTTTCACAACGCGTGAAAATTTATTGGAAACTCCCTGGAATATATGTAAGACTTGACGTAGAAGTGCATGGAACAAATAATACCACCATTTACATATTTTTCCTGTTCCAATGTAATAAATGCTTCAATTGATTAATTTCCACGAAGCGTTTTACCCAGCGATATACTTGTTAAATTGACAACAATGATAAGATCGCAAATTTTTCTGATAGCTAAAGCAAAATTAATTCGACAAAAGCAAGCTAAAATTTTCTTCATATTTGCACAGCTCAAGTGCTTCAAAACCCAATTTCATAGAATACGTAAAGGAAGCATGCGCTGAAAGAATCGAAAAAAGTTTCAAGTAATCGGGTGAGCATGTACATGAAATAAAGTTAAGGAAGGCACATTGTGCCAAGAAATACTTCAAAATATTAGAATTTTCAGAAATGCAGCAAAATCGAACAGTCAAAGTCTGTAACCTGAACGACAAAATTACGGTATGTCAGATAGTGTAACTTGCAAGAACTCACTTATTTCACCATTTTCCGTCAAAAGAAACAATGATTAATGAAGATAATACATGACATTTTTCACATTGTGTGCATTCAGAAATTATTGCAATCATGTCACATTCCTAGCAGATTGCCTTTTCTTCGAGCGCACATCACGTTGTTTCCTGCTGCATATTTTCGGATGGTGTAACTAAGATGTAGGCTGCATCATTGCGGTTCTAAAAATATGTGTGCAATGTTAAATATTTCTGAATGGAAATCCAATTAACTCGAATGTAACAGTAAATGGATAATCAAAGTAAGAACCGCAAATAAATTTTTTCTGAGGTTTCCATTTGCGAAATGATTAAGTCCTTAAGTTTATGTCCCCTTCGTCGTAATTACGAGGCGTGAGAGAGTTCATTCCGACCGGAAAGATGATCAAAATGAAATGCGAGGTAATAGTGTTTAATACGCAATGACCAAGCCTCATTTAATATTGAATGGCTACAACCCTGTCCACTTGTAAGTAGCGCAAGCCATCCTAGGATATTTCTTATCGGCTATGAGGCTGTCCCTTAAATTCAGAAGAATGGGAACCTATTCTGTGCTTGTATGCTTCCAGTGCTTGCAAAATTTTTTACCGAAGATTGGGGGTTTATAATATCCCCTAATCAAAAATAGAAGTGAGGAGATACAAAAAGTAAGCTAAGATGTACTGTAAGGAAGATCAAAATTAGGAACTCTTATAAGGAACAATCATGTCTTGGTTAAACGGTTATGATAACAGCCTTCGTTCTTTAAAACAACATGATGAAGAATTAATTTCTTGTTTTGTTGAAATTTGTCTGGAACGATCATGAATAGTGCTTACATTGTGTCAGGTTTTATGAGCTCTAGAAAAGAAAGCATTATTTTCACAGTAAATAAAAAACCCTGGGAAAACATTATCTATTCAAGTTTGGCTAAAACGTGGGTCATTGCGGTGTGGAAGTGAATACTTCAGTTTAATTCTCAAAGCGTAAAATTCGTACGAGCGGTTCACATGGAAGGACGAAGTTTAAAAGTCACCACAACACAAGTAAATTTTGTAACTTGCAGCGAAAGGTATTCGCTTAACAAGATGCATTAATATTTTCCTGCTACACATGCATTTTGACTGTATCATTTAAGAAATTAATTTTTAGAATATTCTACTGAAAGAAAACTTAGTGTAGAATTGTAGTTGTGAAAGTTGAAAACAAAAAGGAGTATAATTACATGTAGTTAAACAAAGAGAATGTTAGTAATTGGTAAGTGTAATTTGCGCTTATGAAAGTGATTTTGTTGTTTTCAAATATAAATTTAGTAGTACGCATGGATTTGGTTTATTTATTCTTCCTTATAAGGTTGGAATCTGATGCATTGAAAGAACGTGGAATCCATTGACATCGATGAGAAAGGTAAAAGTTCAGATCGGCGACTGCAAAATAATCTCTTCTATTGCTATTTTCAAACATGGAATAACGCTCTACTGAAAGCATTTTTTAGTCGAAGTGCAAGGGAACCTTGCTTACATGTTTCTCTTAAGAATGTACTTAAAATCGTATAAATGAAATTTCAAAATTTCAAATATTATTGTAAATATGTCAGTGACTACAAAAGAATGGTAAAAACATGTTATTTTGGAATACGCTAATTTATAATGTAAGACATATACATACACAAAGGAGTACGTTATTTTTGCTACTTAAGTCTTAAGCATATGTCTATTTGAATTTTTTCTTATTCTAAATTTCATTTTAAAATCTCGGTTAGAATGTTCTGTACGATTTAGTGATTCAAAAAACGACAATTTATCTTTGAAATACAGGTTAGTAAATCCAAATGTTGTTTTGTTTAATATTCCAGACCTGTATTACGTGTTCTTTGCTTTTAAGCGTAGATTAGAGTGGAGCGAAAAACACTTTTTTTTTTATTTGAAACGTCACCATTTGCAATAGTTGCGATTTTATTATTGAAATGACCTCCCGAAATAGGTATGATATTATTCGATTTCTTAGGCTTCCCCAAGAACCTCGAATTTTTGAAAGTTATAGCGAAAAATGGTATAAAAACACTGGTTTTCTCCAATTTGTTATTATAAGAAAAACTGTGTCCCCATGTTATGTAATATCACCTTGGAGTGTATAAATACGGGTAAAAATTCAGCATACATGAGTTCATTTCTTAGGCATCCCCAGATCCCTTAAAGTATGTAATCTTTCGGAAAAAATGGCATGATAAGTTGCGTGAGCATTAAGTTCGACAGCAGCCGCAGCCTTCTGGTCACAAATTTGGGCTTAACAACCGCCACCCCAAATCCCACCCGCATCTAATATTTTCTGGAAACCTCGTGTTGATTTCAGAAGAATAACTTGCTGTTTTGCTCTCCCTTTTATTCTTGTTACCTAACCCCACTGCCTCCCTCACAGCGGAGCTCACTTTGCGAACTCGCTGAATCATCTCATCACAGTCGCACAGATCCTTTGGGGAGAAAGTTTTGGCGGATTTGCCTTATAATAATGCAACAATTTATATCACTCCTAGTGACGTTATTTGGAGCGTACCGACATTTTCGTTTTGTCGTTCAACTACTTAAGGTGGCTGAAACAAGAACAAATTCTGATTGCCCTATTCTCGAAAGTTATAAGGATATGCATGAAAATGTGTTGCCTACGTAAGAAGATGTAATGCGCCATACTACTTTGTGAGGAATACTCTTAGGCAGGAAGGTGTAAATTATGATTCTGCTGCAGCAGAAATTGCAAGTATTGTCGCGGACAAAGTGCTGAGTATATGGAAGAAAGCATCTCTTCCGACATCGCTCCACAAATCAGTTGTAAAGCGCATAACCGCATACAACACTGAAATCTAAAAGCTGAAAGAACACGCTGCAAGAATGATGAAACCTACAGAAAGAAGGTTGAACAATTTCCTGCAGATTCGTAACGTATCTTTGACATATGCTCATGCAAGTGCAAATTTTTATAGCCTGCAAATGCAGTTCTGCAAAAAAGTACCCGTAAAAGAGCGAGACTTTCTAATGGACCAGATTACAAACAGAAGAATGATAGTGGGTGGGCTTGACGCAAAAACCACCAGTATACTGAAATAAAGATCAGCGCAAAAGAGTGGTAGGGAAGAGCACGTCCGTAGAAATGTACAGAAAACTGTATCACTAAAATCGGCACTCCGAGTCGAGGATGATCCTTCAGAAGAGGATACAAATTCTAATTCCGCAGGAAAACCAGACGAGTCGAGTCCTAGTTATTTTTTATAATCGGAGAAAAATTATGATTTCACTCCACGTCGCTTTTTAAAACCTAGTCGTCAAATGACGACACTGTCTGCATTTTCTAGAAAGTGCCATAGACGAGGCAGCAGCGATCAAGCGGCAGCTAATCTTGCGTCGGCGTTTCTTTATGACGTAAGTAAACCAGTTCAGTTGAAAGAATGTAATGTACGACGAGAAAGGAAAAAGACCCGTCAAAGAATTCAAGATGAGGTAAACTCGACTGGTCGTAATATTGTAGCTCTATTTTTGAACGGAATAAAGGATGAAACTCTTACGAATACACAGACAGACGATGGCAAGTGGCACAAGCGAAAAGAATGGGAGGAGCATACTACACTTGTTGAAGAGCCAGGTTAGGTCTAATTTGCACCGAAGAGCAAGTCTGCAAAGGACGTGGCAGACGGTATCATCAGCTTATTGAACCAGAAGGCCTTTGACTTGTGGGAGATAGTCTTTATTGGAAATGACGGGGAAGTGACTAATATCTGCACAAATGCTGTTATAATTAGGCGCCTTGAAGAGAAGCTCAATTCTACCGTGCACTGAATTATATGTCAACTTCATTTTACTGAACTGCTTTTACGCCACCTCACTGAAGCAGTCGACGATAAAACATCAGGTCCAAGAGGATTTAGTGCATTGGTTGGAAAGCGCCTGAAGACGTGAGCAAACCTTCCTATCGTTAATTTCCAGAAAATTGAATTTTCGCTTCAGTGCGACATTAACTATGGATATCTTAGCTCGGATCAACTTTATTTGTGGGACATTTGTAAGGCAGAACTGCAGGTGATTGCCCACAAGATCTGTCAAATCGGGATCCTAGAACACTTGCACATTCCCGTTGGCTGACACTCGCAAATCGCATTTTGAGTTTGTATGTTGGAACTAGTGATCCAACACCACAACTTGTCTCATTAGCCACCTTCATAATGAAAGTATATGCACCATCGTGGTTCACGATCAAATGTAACGGTACCTGTAAAGATGGTCCAAGAGATTTGAAGCTTTTTATATCTCGGTTTCAGTATCTTCCAGATAATTTAAGCACATACTGTAAAAAGAGTCAATAAAGACAAAGCATATTTTGCCCATGCTGAAAACTTGCTCGCTGCAGTGTTGTTTGACGACAGAAGGTATGTCCGTGAGCTTGCTGTTCGACGCATCATGAAGGCAAGGAAATCTTTCGAACAAATAACTACCATTAGGAAATTTCGTATTCCTAAGCTGAATTTCTAAAGCAATGATTACATCGACCTAATCGACTGGCAAGAGTTTATTGTGACTTAGCTTCCCTTCACACGGAAATGGAAAAAAGATGAACTTTTGGAAATACTAATAGGATAAATATCCAATTTTTGCCACAAATTTACAAAAATGCCTTGCCATTCTCAGGCAGTCGAGACGATGGTTAAGATTGTAATAGATTTTTCTGATCATGTGTGCGGCATTCTTGCAAGAGATGGATTCATCAGAGCACATATTTTGGATAGGAAGCTGATGCCAAGTTTTGAAAATAAGTCTGATTTCCAAGTGAAATAAACTCACTCCTCAAATTATGCTACTAGGTGAAGCTGGTGTCTATCATATGTTTACATAACGTATGCCATTTTCGGAGAAATATGCCAAATTTTGAGCTTTTTGGGGAAGCCTAAGAAGTTAACTCACGTCTTCTGAAATTTTAACTGTGTATATGCACTGAAAGGTGATATTAAATAACATGGTGATAATGATTTTTTTTATATTCACAAAATGGAGAAAGCGGGTGTTTTTAAACCATTTTTCCCTATAACTTTCAAACTTCGAGGTTCCTGGGGAAGACTAAGATATCAAATAATGTCATCCATATTTCGGGGGGTCATTTCAGTAATAAAATCGCAACTATTGCACATGGTGACGTTTCAAATTAATAAAAAAGATGTTTTTAGCTCCACCCTGGCGTAGTTCCTTTCAAAGCAGTTTGTCCTGTAGTTTATTTGGAATTACTGCTGAGTAAAACATTTCCGCGTTTTTGCTTGTTTCAGATTCCTTAGATTCAGAAAATTTATGCAAATGTAAACGCTATTTAGTAAAGTTTAGTTGCATCTAATATTTCATGCTAACATAAAAAACTCTTCCTAATTATTTCGGAGTTGTAACTTACTGAGTTGTGTATATAAAGAATAAAAGAGCGTCTAAGGTCTCCACTCTGTATTCTATGCTTAAAATCTCAGTTGCTTCGAGTTCCAAAAAAACCCAAAAAAAAACAGTGGAAACTGCGTTGTCGACCGAGCTGTCTTGAGAAGGGTTGTGCACCCTAGGGTAGCATGTGCAGAAATGCCACCGAGCGGAGGTAAATGAGTCACAAAAAGTTTTGGATTGTGTGTGATAGTTTGAACGTCAATGAAACTTGATCGCTGCCGTGGTGGAACGAAAACAAACAACGACAGGCGCCACCATGACAGAACCGCTCGCTCCATGCAATTTCCGTGTCATTTCACCTCCGCAGAGTATGTTCAATAAAACATGCAGTCAAAGTGAATTCAGCGCTGGTTTAGTATATCCACGGCTTCTTAATTCCGACTGGATAAACAGAAGATATTTCAGCAAATGCAGGCAAGTTATATAACAGTGCATCCCAATAAAACAGAGAAACAACAACAGGATGACGTTGTATCAATTTGCACCTCCATCATGGCAGAATTAAATTTACCTGAATTAGTAGAAAAGTACTTCAGTGAGTGTAAATCTAAAGAGATGCAGAAAAAACCTTCAATGCTGCCACTCTGGGAAAACAATGCAAACAATCTTCTATAAAAACTGCATCTTCTGATGCTTCTAAAGATGCGTCTTCGAAGATTGAAACCAATTTTCTTCTAGGAACATCTGCAACAAAATAAAAGCTGTTGTTTCTTCTGATAAAAAAAGTAATGAATAATAAAATCATGTTCATCAAAAATTAAGCCAGGAATATCCCGTCGATTAGCACCAGCGCAACAAGCTCTCAATTATGTAATCGATGTTTTAAACTTCAGTGTAATTGGACTACTAGAAAGGAAATAAAGTGGAATATTAACGAATGTACAGAAGAAAAACTAACCGTAGAAAAGCAGAAGCTAAAGGAACTTGAAAAAAGGCTATGGGGAAGAACGTGAAATGCAGAGATATACAAAATAGCGTGCTACAAAGAAACGTGAGGTACGTGAACTTAGTGAAAAATATCCTGAACTCAAATCCAAGCTTAGAGTCCGGGGGAAAACATGCAGTCCTTCTTTAGAAAACGACCAGTAACTGCTTTTGAAAGCAATTACCGATGCAGCTATATTTGGCTCGGCTGCCCACAAGAAGCTCCGTGAAGAATCGTATTGATCGATTAGACGTCACCCGAATTAACGAAAAATCTGAAGGAGAATGGATATGATGTTAGAAGAAGCTCTGTTCATTTACGGCTCCTTCAACGACGTAGCTTTTCAACAGAAGGGAAAAGCCATGATCGTACTGTACCTGTAGAATTAATTCGAGCAACAGCTGAATCACATTAAAAACATATAGACACCTGTTTTGCAATGGCAACAATATCGTTTCGTGAACAGCTTGCTTCTTTATTGGGGTCACAGTATCTTTTGTGAGCCAAGAATATACAGCACGCTTACGTCTAGGGTTAACAGCAGCCAGTAAGCAAGCACCGATACTGATGCACGTGGAATACCGAGTTACTTTCACTGATCATGACTGGGTAATTGCAAATCGCCGTAAACTAATTCCATTGGTGTATGCAGGTAATGTTATTAAAGGCGGTCTGTTTGAAGAACGAGAAGCTGCTAGCTACCCTGGTCCAACATTCATAGTAATAAGATCTGGAAAACATTCATCATCCACCGCATCATCTTGCGCACGTATCTCGACAGGGCATACGATCTTTCATAGTTTAGAAACATCTTGGGAACTGTACCAGGAAATTTACCAAATCCAGTGCTCATAATCACTGTTGATGGTAGCTCTGATGCAAATCCACGCTACGAAAAATTATCAACATAAGTATACATCATTTTTAACAAGAAATTTGGATGCCGTATTCGTTGCCTGCAATGCTCCTGGTCGAAGTTCTTTATCAGAGTCTAACGAAGAATGGCTCCTTTAAGCAGGGAACTAGCAGATTTGATTTTACCGCATGATTATTGTGGATGCCACTTGGATTTATCGTAAGGTCGAACAGTTGATATGGAAAAAGAGAAAATGAACGTCGCGTTCGCTGGAAAAACACTTGCAGAAGGTTGGTTCAACACTGTAATCGATGAGTATCCAACAATCACGGAGTATGTAGATCCCACAGACTCTGAGCTAGTTGAACCCCATCTTCAAAAAGATATTTCATGGAGAAACAAACACGTTGCTGAAAGCCAGTACCTTTTGCAAATAGTGAAATGTGAGGGCACAAAATGTCTGCCATGTCAAAGTTCACTTTTACCCACCCTTGAAAATCGGATTTTGCCACCACCTGTTCCTATGGTTCAAAAAACGGATGGCTTTAAGTTGGCAGGCCTAGGAAAAACTGATCAACATTAATATGGATCAATCTTCATTTCAGAAATGCTACCACGCTCTTGTCGAGCTTTCAGACCAACACCATACGACCTCTAATTTCCATCAGTGCAATACAAACTTTTCTCCCTTATTTGTAATTTTTGTAAAAATTACACTGAAGATTAATTGAATCAGAGACACCTGTCTAGTAACGTGTAGCACCCCCTTTCGCCCTGATGACGGCTGCGATTCGTCTCTGCATGGACTCGACACGACACCGGAAGCGTTGGAAAGCCATACGGATCCACGACCCCTGAACAAGCTCCCACAGTTCACGAAGATTTGAGTGAGTGGGATCAGAGCCTCGAACATAGCTCTAGATGGCATCCCTGATGTTCTCGCTGGGATTGAAGTCAGGTAATCTAGCTGGCCAAGGAAGCGAGGACACATCGGTGGAGTGTTCATCCAACCATTCAGATACAATTCGGGAGCGATGGCACGGTGCATTGTCTTGTTGCAGGATGAGGTCCCCAGTGGGATGTTGAAGGCGCACAAACGGAAGCAAATGGTTGTCAAGGATATCCCGGTAACGTTGACCTGTGAGGGACGATATCACACGTACCAGGGGTCCCATTTCAGTCCACGTAAACAGTCCCCAGACTGGAATGCTACCCCCACCAGCTTGAAAAGTACCCTGCTGGTAAGAAGTATCCATCGCTTCATGTGATTTGTGCAGTACTCCTATCCTGCCATCCGCATGTACCAACGTGAATCTCGAGTTATCTGTCCAGGCAACATTTCTCCACATGTCTAGGGTCCAGTGGCGATGTTCCCGCGCCCATGCGAATCCTTGCACCCTGTGATGTGCGGTCAGCAGCGGTACCCTCGTGGGACGATGGCTTCTGTACCCCATAGCGAGGAGATGTTTCTGGATGGTGTGGCTGCTTACGCGTTTTTGTGCGACAGCGTTAAATTGCCGAGTGATTTCTTTCACTGTAGCCCGTCTATCCGCTGTTACAATGCAAGCTAGCCGACGAAGACCCCGCTCATCCACACGCTGTTGTCCACGGAAGTTGGCCACTGCATGAATGGTTTTACCGCATTCCATGTACTCACGGTTCACCCGTGGCATAGTGGCTCGTGAAAATCTCAGTGCCTGCACGACTTGCGAGATGGAGTGACCCATTTTTCGGGCCACGACAATTTTTCCACGGACAAATGCGATTAGATCATTCGTCTTACCCATACTGCGTCCGACTCTTACTGATTCCCGTCGCCTCACTCCTTATAGTGTCAGATCGCTGCAAACGTAATGTCGTTTCAGATTACAGGGCCACCCATGGCGCCACATTTGCATAACGCCAGCTGTCTCTAATTCAATTGCTATTTAGTGTATTTTGCTTCGAAAACCAACATGAAGGCTTACGCAAAATTGTATACCGCTAAGTGTGTTCAAGCTAAGACACAACTAAAAGGACACCCTGTTCGAATTGTTGCTCGCCGAAAGGTGGGCTCATGGCAATTTTGACGAACGACATGAATATGACTGATGCTGAACGAATCGATGAAGATGGCTTGGATCTAACTCATGTTAACGTTCCTAAATTAGGAAGTTTAATTCCCGCTGAATTTCCCCTAACGGACGTTGGGCAGCATCTACATCCCATTTGGTAGGACGTTAGATACACAGTTTAAATATAATTCAGACTGATAGGTTTCTTTTCAAATTCCAAGAACACAAATGCATTACTGTTTATACCACAGTCGTAGATATGGAAGAGGAAACAGCGTGCTTCAGGTAAAAGGTGATGTATCTGTCCATCTGAAAAAACAATATCGTATATTTAAATTAGAAAAGTGGCAACAGAAGATAAATTTACAGTTCCTCAAAAAGGCCTTTGTTTAATAAACATTTTAAAGTATTAGATTATTAACAAAAACTATATTTTTGAAGAAAAAATGTAATTATTGTACTTTATAAATTGTATTTTATTGTACTGCATTGTTGAGCTAATTTGCAACGTGAAGATTTCACGTAAACATAATAAATTGTAGGTGGCTTTAATTTTCAGATTTTTATGACCTTTATGAGTTTATTTGAATAACTTGGGAACTGCGAACAGGGGCGTAAGTCAGCCTACATGTATAATCACACTGAAAATTATAATGCAGTAAAAGCCGTTTTAAATTAACCTCATTTACGGCAAAAATGCATGCAGAGCAATAAAAAACAAGTATTTGTTGAATGTGGAAAATTGTGTTTTGTTTCGGTCTATGAAATTTGCCGATAATACCTTAAACACACGACATAAATAGTTAAACATTTAAATAATTACTGTAAATATTTAAGTAGTTATTGCAGCCTTTAAGCAACACTTCAGTAATTCTTGAAACTCAAACTGTGATAACCAAACAATGAAGATCGTGTTTTGTGCAAAATTGTGCCGATCGTTATTAGAATTTCAGCATAATGAGAAAATTTACTTCATGATACTTCTTCGTTTTGTTTCTCCATTTTTCCTTCTTTTAATAGTTAAGAAATGTAGTTAATATTTCAGATTTCTGTTGGTAGTTAGCTAAATCAGAATATTAATATTAAGTTCTCGTATTTGTAATACTAAATCTATCGTGTTTGGTAGATGGTATAACCGGGAATGTTTCACCCTTGATCATTGTAGATATTTATTTCAGAAGAAAAAAGTTCGGGTAGCATTTGCGATATAAATTAAGTCCTAAATAATAAATATTATCTTAAGCAAACCTGCAAGTTTATGGAAAATTTCTTTAAATAAATACATGTTTTCTTTCTTTTTCACAACTTACTTTTAAAAGCAGTCGTAAAAAATAAAAGGAGTTGCAAGAATTAAGAGTTACTCTTTATGGGGCTTGCCAACAGTCGGACAAAATGTGACAAGGGAAATGGGGAGTCTAAAAATAGTAAATAATCACGGACGTACTTTATAAACGCGCCTGTAGCGCACAAGCCGTTTAAAACAGATTTTAGCTTAACTTGTAAGGGTTCAGAAAACCTACAGCTCATTTTAACGATTTGTATAAGCAATTGATTTTTCTAATTATTTATTAAAAGCAGAAAACGCATGACTTAGTGAGCTACAGCATAAGAAGCGCTTCATTTGCGATCCCAAACTGTATTCGTCACAAACATATACTCATATAAGAGACGATCATTTTATTACTTAAATAAACACAATTTGTATATGGGCCTTAACAATTTAAATTTACAAGGACTAGGTTGTGAGTGTGCAGCATACTATCATACAGGTTTTAACAAATTTTAAGTAGCACTATGCAGTATTATATGTACGAGCATTTTCGAAATTACACTGCCGGAAAGTTATAAAAGAACACCAAGAAGGACAGTCTGATACCAACGATATTTATACAGCATAATAACGAAATACAGAGGATAACGTGATCAAAACATTATGGCAAAATACAGCTGTACTAGCTGGTAAACTGAAAAATAACATTTCCATGTAACATGGTTAGTACGAGGTTGAACCGCCATGAACTGCGTCACACTGTGCAATTCTGGCATGGATGTTGGATGTAAGTTTGGGGTATTGAGTTCCAAGCATCCTCAACCTGGACGCGTAAATCGGGGATGGTCGTGGCTGGCTCTAGAGACCGGATACGTCGTTGCCTAATAAAATACCAAACGTGCCCATTGGGGTACAAATCCGATGAACGATCAGGCCATGGAAATTGTATCACACCCTGAAGTGCATGTTACGTTGCACGTGCCGTGTGTGCGCGTGCGTTATCTTGCTAGAAAACACCACGATGGACCGACCTTACAAATGGTACAACGGGCTGAATGATGTTGTTGATGTAGGAAGTGGTGTTTAACGTACCCGGTACAAGCACTAGTTGTGTACGGAAGTGATAGCTGATCGCTCCCCACACCAGGAGACCAGGTGTAAGCATTGTGTGTCGCTGGCGGATGCAAGAAGGGTGGAGACGCTCCCCTGTGCGTCTGCGAACACGCATACGGCCATCGGAGGCTCCCAAGCAGAATCTGCTTTCATCGCTGAACACGACAAATTGCCATTGCGTTCTCCAGTGCAGACGTTGACGACACCACTTCAACCGTTCCTGACGGTGGGCTGGAGTCAGAGGTACACATGCTAGAGGCACACGTGCACGTAGTCCTGCATCCCGTAGACCGTTGCGGATTGTTCGCACAATCACCTCAGGTGCAACGGCAGCTCGGATTTGCGTCGCAGTGGATGTTCTGCTTGACAACGCCGCTCTTCTTATGAGTCGATCGGTTCGCCCATCAGTCCGTCTGTGACTCCCGGTTCCACGTCTTCTCGTGTGGGAAAGTTCAACGGACCATCTACCCCACTCCTAGGACCATCTTGGCCACCATCGTACCACCACCGATGCTTCCCTTCCAATTCGCTCCGCAATACAACTATACTTCCATCCGGCGTCGCGGAGTCCGACTAGACGACTTCGCTCAAAGTCTGATAACTGCTGAAATTGTACACGTCTTCCATGTCTAGGCATTGCAGCTTCTTTAGGGTCTTCGCACGTGTCCGTACGCCGATGACTGATTACATTCACTTCACCATACTCCTTAAATACCACCGACGATAAATTGCATATTATGCCATGCTGTGGCGTAAGCGCTCACCGGTTGGTCCCGAAATTAACATCACACCTACGTAAACTCGACACATTAACATATGTAAATTTCATGATCGTCCGTCAATTCCTTCTTGGTGTTCTTTTTTCATTTTCCGCCAGTGTACGTATCTTCTTGTGTTTACAAAGGAAAGTTGTTTTCCTTTCCTGCATTTGTTTCAGTATTAATGATCATGTTTGGCATATTCAAATGTACACGCGCATGTAAAAACGACATATCGCATTTAGCGGTAGATGGAATGGACGGAAATTCACAGTACTCTTCACGACTTCTTACTAGAACAACTACGTTTCCTCACCATACGGGGATTCTAATCTAGACCGTACTGTCATGAAAAGTCAGGGGTCAGCACTGCGCCACAAAGTCGGCATACTTCATAACTGCTTACTGTTTCTTCAAACTCTTCAAGAACATTTGAATATATATTCCTCTTCCTTAACAATATACCTAAATGTGCAGTATTTAGCTGTTTATCTTGTAATGGAAAGACAAAATCTTCGGATATTGTTTACCATTAGTCTCTTGAAGAAATCGATTTGAACAATATCTTGGTACTGAAATGTAAAGAAAAGGATAATCTCAAAGTCAAAATTGCAAGAATTTACAATAAATGTTTTACTGGTAATAGCTGTACTCGTGATTTCAATTCAGAATTGCTTGGCATACATTGCAAAGAAAAACTGCAAACCGATGCTAGTCCATCACACTTGCTTAATTGATCGTAAATACAGGATACCACACAGGATAATCTTTAGGATTCATCATGTAACGTTGTGAACATTGGTCCTGTAGTTAACAGCTTATGTCGAGTAAAATGCGAAAAGAAGTATTGGAATATTTTCGACTTCTAGGAAAAAGAAAACGATAAATTTGTTTGAACTATTAAAAACACCATCAACTTCAACTGATTTTCGACTTTTAATGCTGCCGATAAATACTTTGGAAATAAAAAATGAAATAAGATTTTGAGTGCGCCAAATTAGGGTACAAAATGTGTCTGAACAACTGACTTGCAGATACTCAAAAGGAGTTGCGTAGATGCCCGAGAAACTTCGCTTCATAATTGGCAGCTAGTATAAGTAGAGTTTCCCTGGAAATATTAGTTGAAAGCCAGATTCGTGGTTTTACATTGTTAAAAAACCTTTTCTGCGGAAGAAGCAAGATATTTATAAAGACGAACCACTGCTGGTCATATCTGTTAAAAATATTTGAAACTGAAATATATACATCTTTTCAAAATGGAATGCTAAATACTGATCTTAAAGGAAACTCCGATTCTGTATAGTATTTATAAGCAGTACGTTACTTGGCAAAGTCCCAAATTATATCTTTTCAAAATGGAATGCTAAATACTGATCTTAAAGGAAACTTCGATTCTGTATCATAATTTATAAGCAGTACATTACTTGGCAAAGTCCCAAATTATATCTTTTCAAAATGGAATGCTAAATACTGATCTTAAAGGAAACTCCGATTCTGTATAATATTTATAAGCAGTACGTTACTTGGCAAAGTCCCAAATTATATCTTTTCAAAATGGAATGCTAAATACTGATCTTAAAGGAAA
Source organism: Macrothele yani (assembly GCA_039090855.1). NCBI lineage: Eukaryota > Metazoa > Arthropoda > Arachnida > Araneae > Macrothelidae > Macrothele > Macrothele yani. Next base: position 61,408,800 of record CM077033.1, on the reverse strand, counting down.
CTCCGATTCTGTATCATAATTTATAAGCAGTACGTTACTTGGCAAAGTCCCAAATTATATATTTTCAAAATGGAATGCTAAATACTGATCTTAAAGGAAACTCCGATTCTGTATCATAATTTATAAGCAGTACGTTACTTGGCAAAGTCCCGAATTGTATCTTTTCAAAATGGAATGCTAAATACTGATCTTAAAGGAAACTCCGATTCTGCATCATAATTTTTAAGCAGTACGTTACTTGGCAAAGTGCCAAATTATATCTTTTCAAAATGGAATGCTAAATACTGATCTTAAAGGAAACTCCGATTCTGTATAATATTTATAAGCAGTACGTTACTTGGCAAAGTCCCAAATTATATCTTTTCAAAATGGAATGCTAAATACTGATCTTAAAGGAAACTCCGATTCTGTATCATAATTTATAAGCAGTACGTTACTTGGCAAAGTCCCAAATTATATCTTTTCAAAATGGAATGCTAAATACTGATCTTAAAGGAAACTCCGATTCTGTATCATAATTTATAAGCAGTACGTTACTTGGCAAAGTCCCAAATTATATCTTTTCAAAATGGAATGCTAAATACTGATCTTAAAGGAAACTCCGATTCTGTATAATATTTATAAGCAGTACGTTACTTGGCAAAGTCCCAAATTATATCTTTTCAAAATGGAATGCTAAATACTGATCTTAAAGGAAACTCCGATTCTGCATCATACTTTTTAAGCAGTACGTTACTTGGCAAAGTCCCAAATTATATCTTTTCAAAATAGAATGCTAAATACTGATCTTAAAGGAAACTCCGATTCTGTATCATAATTTATAAGCAGTACGTTACTTGGCAAAGTCCCAAATTATATCTTTTCAAAATGGAATGCTAAATACTGATCTTAAAGGAAACTCCGATTCTGTATCATAATTTATAAGCAGTACGTTACTTGGCAAAGTCCCAAATTATATCTTTTCAAAATGGAATGCTAAATACTGATCTTAAAGGAAACTCCGATTCTGTATCATAATTTATAAGCAGTACGTTACTTGGCAAAGTCCCAAATTATATCTTTTCAAAATGGAATGCTAAATACTGATCTTAAAGGAAACTCCGATTCTGTATCATAATTTATAAGCAGTACGTTACTTGGCAAAGTGCCAAATTATCAGGAAGACGTGTGTAACTGATACGAATTCGAACTGAAACTTGTTCTATAACACCTTAATGTAATGTTTTCAACAAAATACTGTGTTATTTCGTTTTTCTCTCTCTTAGAGTTTGAGGATAATGTTTTCTAAATAAAAGTGAATCTCCTTTTCGTGCAGTATGTGACTGCAATGTAACTATGCCGCAGCTTATGCATAACTAATAGGCAAGAGATTTTAGATACTGTAATTTATAAATAATGGTACACTATTTTAAATCTGATTCTAATCCAAGGGCAAATGCACACTAAGAAGAAAAAAAGGAATTGAAATTTTACTTTAAAATTTAAATTTCAGTGAGTGCTGATATATACTCTTTGCAAAAGCCACTTTATGTTATACATAATGGTACAATATTTTAAATCTGATTCTATTTCAATTACATATGCACAATAAAAAGCGATGAAAAAAGAGATACAAGTTTACCTTAAAATTTTTATTTCAGTGAGTGCCGATATACACGCTTTGCAAAAAAAAAGTAGAAGCACCCGGATTATATCACGATTAAGCTTCTCCTGCAGGCTACTCAGGGACGAGTATGCAAATAGTTAAAGAAATAAGGATCAGTAACTAAATAGCGATGATGGGTCAAAGTAGACACAACTCAGAAGCACGTAGGCAGTGTACGGCCGAAGGCCGAGACAGAACGGGATGATAAAGCGGTTGTGACAGCCACACGAACAGAACCTACTGTATTTGAGCAAGACATATCGCTACAACGTAGACGTGTGCCACACGTGCTGCTGTTTTATCCTATAAAAATGATCAAACTGATTTGGTATTGCAATCATTTCCTTCCCTGTGTATGTACATTGAACGTACCAATTTTGATCTAGATTGGATTACTCTTTCTCGGTGTAAAGTTTTTTATTTTTTTTGTTTTTTTTTCCTTCGGGAAGAGCGTATTTTGAGGTATAAATCACATACTCTTTGCTTTGCAGAGTGTTAATAAAAAAATTTAGACTTAAGCATTTATATTTTTCAATGTAAATAATTTTTCCGAAGTTTCCTTCAGGGTGATTTCACAATTTAAAACATTTTAATACACAACACATTACGTTATAGATTAAATCCCTTCTTTCCTTTAAAGAATGGATTAATACAGTTTACAATCTTTGTTTTTGTATCTGTGATTATTCCCTTTTAAGGAAGATATTTTCTAAGTAGAAAATGCTGAGTTATATATATCAAAATATTTGACATATTTCTTGTGATATATAAGAAATTTATTTTAAAAAATCTGGAATATCCCTTCATTCATATGAATCGTTTTGTAATAACTGTAGACTTGAATGCAAATGCTGTGGGCACTTTCATACGGGTTATGTAGATTTGTGTTCAATGTTCCGCCTCCTTCAATAACAAAAGTTTACTGCCTTTCGGTCTATTGCATGGATTGTGGATCCAATCCTGTGTGAGAGGCCACTGTTTTACCGAAATGGTTCTCTCCATTCTAATGAGCCAATGGACCCGAACTCGAATTAGTATTAATCCCTACTGAGATGTTTAGGGTGGCAATTCAACCCACAAGTAAATAAGCTAAAATGTCTTCCAGAATTGCCCTATCTTTTGAGAAATTGAAGGAAGATTTGTAATTTCCTTTTATATTGAAATCTTCAAATGCCGCATTACTGCATAAACAAGGCAGAGATATCAAAGAAGATCTTGGCTTCCCCGTTTTATACGAAGATGCAAGTTTATGTCGTATCCTATTTCAAAATGAAGTACAAATGTTGTTGAACAGAAGAGATTGTTTACTAAATATGCAACCGGTAATGTCCTAAAACAAGCAACGTTGAAAACCGCCGAGAGAGGCAGGGAAGTCTCCCGGTGTAGGAAAAAAAGCCACGGCGGCACACTTCCTCATTGTCGTCAGTCGATGGTCTGAGCCCTAAGGGGCGCATATACAAATTGCTTTTGCAACCGTAACCTAGGAAACCCCGTCCAGATTATCAAAGCAGGCCATACAAATGGAAATTTGACTTATCATGTAGACAGAGAAGCATCTGAATTCTACTGTAATGTGATGACATGATTCGTCCATACCCTTTTGCATACACCACCGGTAAGAGAGCTTGAACATGCAAGAGACTGAAGAATCTTGTCCCATGAAATTGTGCAGCAGAAAATGTAGTGGGAACCCAAATGGGAAGGGCAATTAAAATGGGCTGACAGAAGGGATTTTCTCCTGAATTAAAGGAGATACAGAAGTCTGAGACCACTCGTTTTGAAAATCAAAACAAGTTATATGTGGAACACGTTAAATGGAATCTGCGCTGATAAAAAGTATTAAATCCTATTCCACTATTATTTTGCGCGGACAACGCGAAAACAGTGAGGAAACTATTGAAATTAAAGCTACTTCGGAATTTTATTTGTTCTGTGTAATTACAGCACTTAATGAATGCTCACAACACGTAGTACTTATAGCACACAGCCAAGACTAAATGCAAACGTCAGAGAACAGTTTACTGATTTGCATACGCTCCTTTTTTCTCCTTTGCATAAATAAATGGATCTAAGAACTTATGCTAAGAACTGTGGGAACGTGACACTGAGGAATTTCGTTTCGCAAATGACTCCAGCGGAAGGGGTGACAGGCAAAGAGATGTAAATGTGTGTAAGTTATCACTTCTTGTAGGGCACAGTAGCAGGTCACCAACCAAACGCAATGCCAGAAAGAAAAGTAAATAGTTTAAAAGAAATTAAATAGCACAAGTAAATTGTTTGTACCAATAAAGTTCGAAGTCTAACATAGTGAATTGCAAGCAAATTAAGTTTGACTGAAGAATTGTAAATAAAATTACCGAGCAGACTGTCTCGGCATAAATAAAATTTCTGAGTTAAAGGATACTTTTTCCTTTTGCATGTTGATGATACCTTTTCCCCTTCTTACTACTGTGTGATCTTTGAAGCAATCTGGAGTTATTGTTTTGGTTTATTTGCAGGTATCCAGGAGCCGTGAGTCTGATTGTCGGCTTTCACCGCGGCTTGAGTGAAAGAAGTTACGTCTTAGAATGAAAGTTTCTGAAAGATCATATGTGGTAAGAATGTGGTGTAAACGTAGTACGAAATGTAGCACTAAAGCTTGTGTGTATTCTTTCAGACATTGGACTTTCGAGGCGGTTGCAATTGTTCAATGGCAGAAAGTATTTTAGGAGAGCTCTGAGTATTCGTCTCGGTTCCTCTCTCTCCTTCGGACGAGATGAATATGGAAACTTAAGAGATATACACAGGAATTCAATTTATCATGAGTTTCATGAGGTACTGGGATCTAAGATAACAAGGATTAAACTCGCTGTAATCACTTTATTACTAAGATCCTAGTAAAGCAAAATTCATGGAAATTTTCTTAAGCTGTGTAACTTGTGCTTCATTTCCGGCAAACCCAATTCGGAAATCAAACTCAAAGGTCTTTAAAATCTTCTACAAAAACCATGGATCAAGCGTAAGAAACGCAGACCCATTTCGGGAATGAACTTTAAAATTTTGTAAACCTTTTACGGGAAACATGGACCAAGCACATATATAATCTTCTTTTTCAAACCTTGAACAATCTCATGGTAATTGTGTTACTGTAGGGGCATAAGACCAATTCTTGCGTTAACGTGTAAGCTTAATTGTTTTGCAGCATTTGCTGAAGAAATCTAACGAAAATGAGTATTTTATACAAATTTTTATGAAAAGAACAAATTTTATGGGAAAAATTCGTAACTAATAAAATATTAATTAACACGACCGAAAATCTTTAGAGCAAATTGTCGTTAGTATGGAAATACGACCCAGGAGTAAATATATCCAAAGATAATTCTGATGAATATTAATGTTCCTTTGCCTTCGATTTAATGGATTTGGGAGAAACTGTTATTCTTTGAAGAATAATTACATATATCATAACTACGGCTCAGGAGAAAATATACTCATTTGACAAAATCAAAATGAAATTTGACGATGGGAAATTTAAAAATATGATGAAATATGCATGGAATCTGTGGTCAACTGTAACCATTCGTGCACAGAAATTAAGGTATAAGATTCAAATATCTACTAACCTTAAGAGGATTTGAAACAAACGTCATCTTAGAAGCACTCGTAGATGCGACTCTTACCAAATAGCAGCTTAATGAAGAAAGCATGACTCTAAGTCTGATCAAGTGCATAGATGTGATGAAATACATAATTTTTACTAGCTATTTTCGAATTGTTTTGGGAATAACTGCAGCACGAAGTATATAATACCGGTGTATATCATGTTAAGAATTTTTATAACCATTCTTATCCATTGTATAAATAGCTCTTGTTCGAAACGCATTTGGTTATTTCAAACATTTATGACAGGAAAAATCAACATGCGTAAGAAAGTGTATGAGATTATCAATTTCAAACATCACCAGCATAACGTGTTTCCAGAAGATCACCTAGTTCAGAAGACATGCAATGCAGTATTGTACTTTACCGCCTATGCCTTCTTCCTGAGACTTATGCAATTAGTTTAATTGGGTCATAATGTACGTTTTATCAACAGATGTTTAATTTTATTAAATGTGGAACATCAGTAAACAAACTTAAAGATCAAAAGAAAATATATTGGTATTAATTTCAAACATAACGATACCAGCTGCTGTCTGGCTGGAATAAAACTAATGTTAAATGAATAAATGTGCGCTACATGATCTACGTTTTTCAAGGACCACAACAGAAATGTGGCCGCATAAGTAACGTAAAATGTTGACATCATTATTACATTCATAATTATCGGACGTTCACTATGAAAGCTAAATATAGTCAAATATATGTGGAGAAATATTTATAAATTCAAATTTTCATATGTTTATTATCCTGGAAATGGAAAGCTATGAAGAAGTATCTTTAATAATGTTTCAACAGCATAAAACGCGATAGCTTCATATAGAAATGCCTATACGGATCAGCACTAAAATTATGAGTGTAACATACAGTTAAAATGTTTAGTGTAAATCCGTATAGAGTTTTCATCACTTTTTCATCAGCAACTGTATGTGTTGCACACATAAATATGTAACTTCCGTCGTGAACATAAATATTTGATTTTTTGAAACACAAAGTTTTGACATCAAATTATTTCTAATAAAACTGAAAAAAATGTTTTGCATGCTACCTTATTCTTATGCTGCTGAATATATGCGTTACATAATTTATGTTGTGCTAGTTTTTGAAAACTCAGACATTATGACAACACAGACACTACGTTTTCCTTATATATTTTGCTTTATTAAGTTAAGAATTTTAATCTTTAGAAAAATTTTAGTACTGAGTTGAAGATTTGATACGGACAAGTGGATTTACCTTTATCGAAATAGATATTAATTTACAGCGTAAGTCTGCTCTTCAGAAAATTCTTCCACTAATTTTTATCAGTACATTTCGATCAATTTTTTTAAACTACGGGCTGCGCCTGTAGGCTCGCTACGCTTGTTTCCAGAGTAGCGCTTGGGCCCTGCACCCTAATCTCCAAGTATATTACATGAAATAGAAAGAGGAAAATTACTATAAATTCCAATTTTTGTTGCATGTCTAAGCAAATAAAGCATATTATTCCGAAGTTTCAGAGTTTTTTTTATTGTCCTTAATTTTTGAAAGGTTGGAATTTTGTCGTTTGAACTTAAGGCACTTATTAAATTTAACACTAAAGAAAACAAAAGCGGTCCAAAAAGGATTTCCGTAAACCGTAAACGTTACGCTAAACAGTTAAGTTGGACGTCAAGTAATGTTGCTTCCTATAATTCCAATGGAAAACTTTTGTAAACATTTCCTTCACAATCAGCGTGTTCCCAAGTATGAAAATTTCAGCATCGATTAAAACAACTTCATATTATAACATATAATACTTAATATTTTCTAAAATATAACGATAATTATATTAAAAATCAGTAACTTCTTATTTGGTGGTGTTGGAGCTAAAAAAAAAAAGACGGCGCGACCTGTACTTTGATGACGTCAGTAGAACACAAATGTTGGATCGCATAATTATGGTTACGTTTTAGAAAATATTAAGCATTCCAAGTTATAAAATGGAGCTGTTTTAATCGATATTTAAATTTTCATCCTTGGGAACGCCGTAATTGTGAAAAAAATGTGTACAGAAAGTTTTCAATTGGAAGTATAGGAAGCAAAATTGCTTGACGTCCACCTTAAACAACTGAGATAGCTTTACCAACAAAACATATGCATAACAAATTCTCTGCTTCACTATGGCAGCAGGTCACAGGACCAGAACTTTCTTCTGTGGTTATTGCGAAGACGGACAAGCTGTTTGTTTCTTTCCTTTGAGTCTTTAAAAAATGCTGAAAAATCAGAAAATAACTTTTCCTTAATTTTTTTGGTAAAAAAGGGATGACAGTTGAAAAAGATTGCATTATGTTATGATTTATAGTTTGCCATATATCAGTTTGTTCAAACGGATCCCATCGCGAAATAGAGAATTTTCTGAAATTTAGAAATTTAATTTCCCATAAAATAAATCGAAATTCAGAAAAAGGGCTACGAGGTGCAAAAATTCGGTCATGGCACTACATGCCTACAAAGTTTCGTGGTTCTGTTGCTGTTAGTGTGTCCGGAACCAGACCTGATAGCACTTTTTTTCTTACCTTGAGTTTGAAATATCATAGCTCTTGAAGTATCGCTAGAACCGAGAAACGGTTTATTTCAGTGGGTTTTCCAAACAATTCTCTACAAACGATGTAAATTTCATAATTTTGTGTTCAATACGTTTTGCGCTGCGAGCTGGGGAAGTATGAATGTCGCGAAATTTCTAAAACAGCGGCAAGAGCAGCAGTGGCGGCAGTTATTTTTTTTAGAATTGAGAGAAGCACATTGCTTTACTTTCTAAACGTAGCACTTACTAAATATAACTCTTGTCTCAAAAAAATGACTTTAACATTTCGAGGCGTGCATCCTTTTATTCCTTGGAAAAATGTACTTACTTTTATTTTGTCGGTTGAGGCGTTTAAGAAATTTCCTTGTATTGAGTAAACTAGCATGCTCGACCGGAAATCGGGAGGTGCGGGTTCAATTTTGTTCCTGTGGAGGTTTCAAAATCAGATACAGAAAAAATTAGCTGCGTAAGACTTCCAGTTAACATAATGTCGCAATTGTCTCATTGAATAATAGGAACAGGAAAACGATACTGGGCCACTATGTGTAGTTTGCTGGGCCACGTTTTGTAGTCTGCTGGGCCACTATGTGTGTCTCTTATGACTGAAACTAAACTACGGGCACTATCAGAAGACTTTTCACATTTTTGCAACACATTTTGTTTTCAATTAGTTTTAATAAAATTTGATCACCTTATATTTGTTATGGAAAAGAGCTCATGTAATCTGAAAGAGACTACAGGTTTGAAATTTTGATCCTTTTGATGAAAATTGTGGGCACGAAGTTTGCAATCAAGATGGAATTATTGTAGGGGCTATCCTCTCTTTCTGATGACATCGCTTTTCATTATTTTTATAAAATGTAAAGATATCTTACTGTCGTCGTTAAAAAGAATGTTACTAAAATTATGACGATTTAAAGAATGATTGTTGCTGTATTTCGGAAGATTAGAAACCCCAAATCTATGATTACGTTATACATTCATCAGAGTACGAATTGTAGTCATGCACTACATACATAAGTAATGCTTTTTTATATGCCATTTTAAACAGTGTATCCTGTGCTTTGTTCATTTAATTCCGACAAATTAAATTTACTGTTCTATATTACAAGGGTGCTGCGTAGCTGCGGAAATTACGTATTTAGGATTGTTCAACTACCTCGATATTAAGGTTATGGTTTTAATAACACCCAAACGGCAACAGGGGAAAAGTGATTAGTACCTGTACGAGCGGCCAAATATTTTCTATTCTAATTTTCCGTAGTTCACAATTGTGACCTGAACCGACAAATATTTCTTGCTCTGACAGCACTCTGCTGGACTTCCGAATCAGAACGCTTTCAAGTACTTCCCGATGTCGAGTGGATCGTTCCGCGCTATTTACACAGATTTTTTTACATTAAACCTGAAAGAAGCTAACAATAAGTTTTATGCGGATTTTTATTACTATTTTCATCAAAATAAATACAGTGGATCCCACTTAAGAAGTTCCCGTTTAAGAAGTTTTATTTTAAGGGTCCCGATTTTTTTCCATAGTGCTAATGTTAATTTTCCAAATTAAGAAGTAACAATTCTTCAAGTTTTCCCGCGTAAGAAGTTGTAAGTTTAACAAGTTTCTAAGTAAAAACATACGATTTTGGACATCGTCCAGTAGATAAGTACATGTCAAAGAAGTTGCGAGGAAACCTTTCTTTGTTCTCCCCGTACATGTAGCAAGCGAAGCCCCTGCCGGCTTCCCACGGTCAAATCAATGGGTCATGTTTACTCCCCCACTTCTTCTGCCCTTTGTGGATCACAATCGCTTTATCTTTGGGGCTGGAGAAAGTCTCGGAAAGGGAACACCTGCTGAAAGTTAGTCATGCTGTCAGAGTCAGGCTCAGACGTTGCACCTCGCATACATGGAGTTAAACGTCCAGTTTTATTGTTGAAATGCGTAGCTAGAAATATGGCGTCTAAAGGCATCAAAAGAAAAACTTTATCTGTGGTTGAGAAACGAAACATTATTACGAAAGTTGATAAAACCCCGCATGTAACTAGGGTGCAGATAGCAAAAGAACTAAATTTACCTGTTACAAGCCTCAACGGTATAGTGGCAAAACGGGACACTGTGCTTGCAAATGCTTTCCATTCATTAAAAATAAAAAAAGATTAAGAAGTGTAAATACGATGATGTTGAAGATAAATTTCTTGTGTGGTATAAACATGCAAGAAACGCTAACATTTCGATCAACAGGACAATTCTTCGTGAGAAAGCAGAAGAGATTTCCAAGAAATTAAATGTTGAATTTAATCCTTCCAATGGATGGATCGACCGTTTTAGGAAAAGAGTAGAACTGACTTATGAAACTGTTTGTGGAGAATCAAAAAGTGTTAACATCGAAGAAGTGGATGATTCGAAATCTAATGTTTTACCGTTCTGGTAATCAGCATACGAAGCAAAATATGTTTTCAACGCTGACGAGTGTGTTTTGTTTTACAACTTTATTCCTGAAAAGACCTACTTTTCACAGGAGATAGCAGCCACTGAGTCAAAGTAAATAAAGAAAAATTGACAGTTCTGGTAGGAGCTAATATGGATGGAACAGAAAAGTTGCCTTTATTGGTCATTGGAAAATCGAAGAATACGAGGTGTTTCAATAACGTGAAAACTTTTCCATGCATTTACAGAAATAGCAAAAACTCATGGATGACAGTTCAGATTTTTGAAGACTTTTTAATGGAGTTTCAGAAGAAAATGGCCAAAACAAATAGAAAGGTTTTACAAATTTTGAAGATGACAATCCGATTTTTGGCGTAAATGTGACAAGGATGGTAAGTCAGATAATATCCGAAAACTTGAAAATGTTTATCGTAATGGAGCGGGACTCGAATCCGCGTCTCCCAGAAAACTCCCAGGTATGCTAACCACTACACCACCCAGAACGACCAAGTTTCAAGTTTCCGATCAATTTGAATATAACCATCACAGATTTCGCAAGTGGAAGCAACCGGCATTCATGTTTATCGAATCTGTAGGTTAAGAGTTTTATCCCGTGTTTGCCCGGAGAAGCAGATAAATCATGAAAGAAATACGATATTACGCCATATAATGAAAATTTTGAAGATGACAATCCGATTTTTGGCGTAAATGTGACAAGGATGGTAAGTCAGATAATATCCAAAAACTTGAAAATGTTCATCGCCCTGGAGCGGGACTCAAACCCGCGTCTCCCATAAAATGCCCGGATATGCTAACCACTACACTTTACTTCCATGATAGAAAAGTTTTGTTATTTTTTGATAATAGCACATCCCATCCAAAGAACAAGGATCATCTGGAAAATGTAAAAGTAGGTTTCCTGCCACCTAACTCAACTTCAATGTTACAATCAATGGACAAAGGAATAATTAAAACCATGAAACAATTCTACAGGAAACGTGTAGTTTATTGGCTACAGCAAAAGATTAAATCAGACTGAAGTTACACCAGATGTACACTGAAATTTAATTTATTTGATGCTATTCATTTTATTGTTTCTTCGCGGGAAAAGATATCATCTTCAACGATCACAAATTGCTTAAAGAAAGCTGGTTTCAACGCTGATGAGCTTAGATTTTCTGATGAAGAAAACAGTCATGACAACAAGGAAGCTTGGGGAAGTTTGCAAAAAAAAACAACTGAAACTTCAAATCTTCCTTTGAAGAGTTTGGGTAAGTTGTGAAACTTTTATGTTACTTTAAAATTAACTAAAATGTTATTTCTGGATTTATTCGATGCAACATTTTTAATCGCTAAAGTCTTACAAAACCCAATCAGACACTTCCCGTTTAAGAAGTTTTCCAGCTTAAGAAGTTTTCATCGCTTCGTCCCAAAGAAAACTTCTTAAGCGGGATCCACTGTATATCATAATGGATGGCGTCCAGAAGAAAAGGAACCTTCTGCATGCGAAACAGGTTAGTAACGTTCCTCCAGGATGAAGCTTATAATACCTAAACAGACCTGCATTTTGCTGTACAAGACGCACTATTCGGATTCACCTCGTGCCCTTGCAAACTAAATTTCTATTTCGGGAGAGGCCATTATTTTCAGCTCCCTAACTAGCTGTGTATGAATATTTAGCTGCTTCCCGCAACAATCGCCACCGACTTCCACATCGGCAAAATTTACAAAATCTGCATAGATAATATCAAAAGATGAAGCGAACTAAACTTGGAGATAGCTTGGCATAAAAAACACACTAGTTCCGGATAAAAAACAAAACAAATAACACGTAGTATTATTATTTGATTAATTTCCTTCATTTTTTTTTTTTTTTTTTTTTTTTTTGATTGGAGGTTTAACGACCACCGTGAGCAACTCAATGGGCTATAAGCAGTCGCCCGTCCCTAATTTAGGGTCACTGGTTCCAGGGAAGGGAGAGAGCCAGTGCCGTAAGACAAACACAACATCCATGCCTGACCGGGATTCGAACCCGGACCCCGTACGGACGAATGATCAGAGGCCAACGCCTTAGACCACTGCGCCACCGGGGCGGCAATTTCCTTCATGGAATATATTTACAAATAAACATATTCATTGAGGCATTTATTATAGAGAAATTATTAAAAGTCCTAATAAAATTTATCGTGAACTATTTTCTTTCGCATTGCGTGCGATCTGGTTCTATGTAAACAAAGCGGAATGAAACACTTGAAATCGGGAACTACTTGAAAACCTTCCGATTCGGATGTCCAGACCAGCACTCTTCATGCAGCTACTAATGTTAGTGGAAACATTTCACATGTTACCACTAGTAACATAGAAAGTCCAGATGTCGAAAATCTGTTGTATAACAAGTCTATACTACAAAAGATAAGCAATCCCAGTGAAATTCGTAAGCGTTCTGCAGAAAACATTTAGAGTGTATCACCAAACACGAGCAAAATGGATAAAGGCACACAACCTGAAATTTCAAACTAGTCTGTGGAAATAAAGCAGATATTACTGAAATTGAAACAACAAAAAGCTGAAAATCAAAGACTTAAATCCGCTGGTACTAAATAAAAATCACGAAATAAAGTTCTGATTAGTTTGCTATCAGCAAAGCGAAGGCAATTACTTGTGATTGAAAAAAAAATTAAGGAACACGCCTTTACGCGAAAAAGTCATATTAATCAGCATAATAAAACTGTACAACTCAGAAAAGATTTTGTGTACATATTTTTTTTGTCTATACAAATACCTTGTTTGTTTCGATTAAAATCTGAAGTTCCCTTCCGTGTTGTTTCAGAAACGCATATGAAAAACGGCGAACGTAACTCTTTTATACAACGGCCGTTCCATAAAAACTGAGAGTGAAATGATATAAATGAAAAAATATAGGTACAGCAAAATATGTGCTATTCTTTCTCAAAGTACTTTCCTCGGATGATATGCAACAGACCCATCGTTCAGTCCACTTTTCAAAACATGTGGAGAAGGCATTTTGTGGAAGCTGCTTTAGCGACCGCTGTACAGCTTGAAAAACGTCAGTATCTATGCTAAATGTTGCTCCATGAAACTTCTCCTTCATTGTTGGAGATAACCAGAAATCGCAGGGTGTGAGCTCAGGACTGAAGGTAAACTCCGGCATGATTTCAATGTTTCATTTAAAAAAAACTGTTTAACACAAGCAGCTACTTGTTGGCGGGGGTTATCATGGTGTGGGGTCTACTTGCCCACCAGTTACGGTAACTTAATCAATATGTGTCGTCGCAGACGCTTCCAGACAGAAGTCTATTTTAATATTCAGCATTGACAGTAGTTTGTAGGGGAAAGGTATGCTAGTAGACGACACCTTCATGAACAAGAAAAATTATCATCATCCTTTTCCCAGCTGACCATCTTATTTGTTTTGGCGGACTTTTTCCGAAGGAAGCATGTCTGTGTGTTTCCAGACATCCCTTGCGCGCTTCGTGAGGTGGCCGAAATAGTCTACCCATGCTTTATCGGCAGTTATTACTGTCTTATCTCTAGAAAGTTTATTTCTTTGCAATAATTTGTTTTCACTCATGACACACCTGAACGCTGGCTAACAATTGTTTCTTCGTCAGGTGATGAGGTACCAATATGGAACACACACGATGAGCAGTAATTTGTCACGTAGAATATGGAATGCCGACGTTTTTGAAATATTAGTTGACACCGCTATGTCCTTACACATCATTCGTTTATTTTCTTGCACGTTTGCCTAAACAGTGAAAACAATACCCACCGTAAAAACATTTTTACCTCGACCGGGCCTAGGAGCGAGTGCTACCGACCAAAGCACTATTTTGAAATCATGGTGCCATTAAAAATCGTTGAGTCACCCCAAAATTTATCTTTGTAAACTTTTTTCATTAAGTCAATTGTTTCTAAAGCCGTTTTATCGAAACGGTAGCAAACTTTTATCGCGCAATTTTGCTTCTTAACTCCGAATCACTCACCTCCATTGCTGAATGGCGAAATGCAGATGTATCTTAAAAAACTGAGCGATAAAAGAACCAAAATCGTCTGCAACGACTAATAATTGCTGCTATAGATACTTCCTTATTTCAGTTAGTAGTCTGCGTAGTTATTTTTCACATTCGTACTGTTTCCAACTTAAATAAAAATTACCCTCAGTTTTTATAGAACGGCCTCTGTATTAGTCCAACATTCATTCTGAACTGGACATTTTTCTTTTCTTCAGTAACTGCGTGACGCAGTGAAATATTTTAAGTGAAGAAAAATGTAGTTTCTGTTCATGTAAACTTGAAGATTTCCTATTTGCCTTAAGCTACGTTTTAAAGCTGTGTTTTGCTTCCGCAGAGTGCCATAGATAAGTCAAATGAAAGAGCCAATGAGAGCGTAATCTAATGGAACCAACCTAAAGAAATCTAAGAACCTTGTATTTAAAAACGTTTGTAGTCATGCAGTTTTCAATTCTTTTTTTATCGTGTTACTCCGGTCAAACAAATCTATAATGAAATCAGATGCTACTGCAGATTTAAACGATTGCCTTACGATTATGTGTTGTTAAGAATACTTTTTAACAGTAAATATATTAAAATGGTTATTTTAATTAAATAATTAATATAAAATCTACATCTTTGATATAATACCAAAAACTTATTTCAAATTTAAATTGACTAATTCACATTTTATATCAGAATAATATATTTAAAATCTTTCTATCTATGTTCATATTTATGCAAAATATTGTTCACCTTAAAGTCAGAATATCTAAGACACCTTCATATTTTTGTAGAAATAAATTTTACGGACTGATGTAAGATTTCGAATGGAACAGTTAATACAATTAATTCCCAAATGTCTTTGGATTCCTGTGTTTGTGCAATGGCATGGTTGTCTGTTCTTAAATAATAAATTCACTGTTTTCGTCTTCTTAAATGACAAACCCACTTTTTTTAAGTATTTTACTTACAACTATAAAACGTCAGTATGTAGGATAGTATATATTAATTGTGGCTTCAACTGCTTGCACAGTACAGTTGTTTTATTAAAAATACAGTTTCGTATAAACTGTAACTTTAATAGAAAAATATTGTAACATAGGTTCCGAGTACACGACCTACTGTAAACAAATATTTCGTGAACAGCGCAGTTCTTTAGAGTACATAAGATTTAACAACTTCGCAACTCAGTTCCTAAATAAAATGTTTCGATTGCCGATTAAAACTACAGGCAGTTTATCGATTTACTTTTTGTTGAATTACATATTCATTTATATGCTACCCAGCTAAATTCCCAAAATCCTGAATGGCGAATGTTTATATGTTTTTGGAACTCTAATGAAAGAAACCTTAAACATAGCTTTACAACAAGGCAAAATCAATGTCCACGGTCGTATCATAATAATATGACCACCAAGAATTACAGTGGTGTACCCGGCCAGGCGTACCACAGAGTGCACGTGACTAGGCCATCCCACGGATATAAAAGCGTCCAGCTGAGATAGAGGAGCTATAATGCGTCACATGAGCACAATGAACAGAGGTAGGGATTTGACAGATGTTGAAAAAGGAATGATAATCCGCTACCGCGCAAAAGGTGGAAGTATCTCAGAAACAGCAGGCTCCGTGGACCAATCTTGAGGTGCTGTATTAAGGGTGTAATAAAAATGGATCTCTGGCACACAGAGAACCTTCTGACGTCATAACTGTGCAACCCCAAATGTCAATCGACCTCAGATTAGAACTTCGCCTTCGTCGACTGGTAAATGGCAATCGAAGCGCAATTGTGCCGGGGTTTACCACGCAAATGAACGCAGGTGCACCCAGGCACGTGTCCCTGATTACAGTAGAGCGAACCCTTTCCCGCATAGATCTCTAGAACCGACGAGGCATCAAGGCACCCATGTTAAAACCCAAGTTTTTGGTAACGACGCCTGCAGTTCGCAGGGGGCTGCCGTCATTGGGCAGTGGAAGAGTGGAAAAGGGTTGTCTTCTTCGATGTATCAAGGTTTCTACTCCACAGAAGTGACGGACGGTGGCACGTACGGCATTCGACTCACGAGAACAAACACCTGGACACAAATGTTGGTCAAGGACTGGCCGGCACTGCCAGTGTGCATGTCTGGGGGATGATTTACTGGTATGAAGTTTGACCCCTGGTACCACCTGGATGGGTGCCTGAACGCCAATGGCTACCTGTCCATCATGGCTGACTACACACATCTCTTGTTGCTGCAAATTTACCCTGATAGTTATGGTGGCTTTCAACAGGACAATGCGTCCTGCCATCTTGCTAAGGGGGTTCGTGAATGGTTCAGTAACAAGTCAGCGACGTCTCCTCTCTCACTTGGCGGGAAAATTGCCTAATCTTTATCCCATAGAGCACTTGTGGAGCTATTTTAATAGACAGGTTCGACGTGCTGACCAACTTCTACGTCATTACTGGGACCTTCGAGCTCTTCTAGAGTCTAAATGGGCACGTGTGCCTCTGGCAACCTTCCATGGTTTCATTGCGTTCATGCCGCGCTGCCTACCCGTTCTCATCCGGGCCAAATGTGGTTATACCCATTATTATGTACGCTGTGATATTATTATGGTACGACTGTGTATATTTGTGTATTCTTTTATGAATCCGAAAAAAAAAAAAGGAATAACTTCGAAGATGAAATGAAATCTTTAATCGGGTTTAGAAATAAGGTCTATGATTCACTAAATTATTTGAATATTCACTATATCATATCACTAAGCTGTTCTCTGAGATTCAGAGGTTAGCTCCAAAAAGGAATACAAACTGCCAGATATTTTTACTTATTGTTGTCGTATCAAACTTCGCCATTTACAGCGATCTTGACATACAACTCGTGCTTCACTGATATCCATTACACGCCGTACACAAGATCTTTTATACTTTATACTCATAACCTTTTTCTCATGCAGACACTCCTGAATCTGATCCACCCATGTCTTCCCTGGCCTTCCTCTGCCTTTCCTTCCTGCCACTTGGGCTGAAAAAGATTTTCTTAGTAAGCATTTCATCAATCATTCTTTCAACATGGCCAAACCACCGAAGCATATTGGTCTCCACCTTGCTAACTACATTTTGCTTCACATCACACAACTGCAATACATCTTCATTTATCACACAATCACATCGTGTCTTGCCACAAACCCCACGTAAGTAACGCATTTCAACAGCACACAAACGACTCCTATGTTTCTTCTGAAGTACCCAGGTTTCACTGCCATACATCAGAGTAGGAACAATTACTGTTTCATACACAGCCATGCGGGACTCTCTAGAGAACCATAATTACTGTGAAAACCTCCCAGAGCAGCAATGACTTTCAAAGAAGAATTCACTCGCCTACTGATTTCACCATACAACTTGTTCTCTCTGGCAAACATGCTTCCTAAATACACAAACTCACTCACCTGGTCAATCACAGTGCCATTTATACTTACAGTACATTCAGTGCTACCCGTTCCTCTCTCAAACATCATAACTTTGGTTTTTCCCTTATTTATACTCAGTTTGAATTTCATGCAAACTTCGTGCATTCAAGTCAACATACTCTGCAACTCACTTTTGCTTTCTGCCAACAGGACATTGTCATCAGCATACAGCAATCTGCCCACACGAATATCACCAAGACATAAACCACTATTATCTATTTTGGCATCATGCATGCATGCATCCATAAATATATTAAACAGCCATGGTGACAACACACAACCTTGACTAACTCCTGCACAAATGGAAAACCATTTTGATAAAACACCATTCACTCGTACACAAGCTCTACTACCAGCATACATGGCTTTTACACTATTAAGTAGATTTCCAGTGACACCATATTCATTCAATACCTTCCACAAAAGTGTTCTACTCACTCAGTCGTAAGCTTTCTCTAAATCTATGAAGGCAGTAAAAACTTTCTTCCCAACAGCCAGATATTTTTCAATCATCGTGCGTAATGCAAAAATCTGGTTAGTGCAACCTTTACTAGGCATAAAACCACTCTGAACATCCCACACTTTCAATGATGTAAGAACCCGTACTTTTTCAATAACAACCTTACCAAACACTTTCCCTGGTACACTCAGTAGGCTAATACCACGATAGTTCTTGCATTCAGTCTGATCACCTTTTCCCTTATACAAGGGAACAATAAAAGCATCCTTCCAATTCCGAGGGACCATTCCTAACTCCCTGCACAACTATCAAATTTCAGTTAAATAGTCAATTATAGAGTCACCACCATATTTCAACATCTCTACAGTTATGCCATTAACTCCCGGAGCTTTACCATTCTGAAGAGATTTTAGAGTTTTACACACTTCTTCTCTTGAGATCCCTCCTGTGATTTCATCCCTCATTGTGACATCATCTGAGTCTGTCTCAGAAACATCTTTGCTTTCCTGATCTAATAACTCACAGAAGTATTGATCCCATCTGTCACTTAACTCATTGGGCTCCCAAATCATTTCCCCAATCTCATTCTTCACACAACTTACAACTTTGTTTCCCCTATTTTTCCTGAGTCTCATGTACTTCCAGAAGGACTTCTTATCTTTCCAAAAAGCCAGTTCATTCCTTTCCACTTTCTCCTTCCTATCTTTTGCCTTACTGTGGCGAACCAGCTTAGCAGCTTCACGTTTCTTACAGCGATATTCATCCACAGAGACTCTACCTTGCAACATCCCTAAAAAGGCTTCCTTCTTTCTCTTTACTGCCTCTTCAATCTCACTATTCCACCAAGCATCACCTCTATTGTTACCCACTATTGTGGTGACACAGACCTCTTTAGCAGCAGTGACAACACAGTTCTTAAAACATTCCCACTTCTTTTCTACTACCCTCTCACCAGACTTCAGATCCTTCAATCGTTCTTTGAGTAAGTCAGAATACCGCTGATGATCTTCAAGGAGCCTATCAACCTTTATTCTTTCTATCCTGGGTCTCTTCTTGTTCCTTTTCCTCTAACCAACATTAAGTTTCACTCTTGATACTACCAAGTAATGATCAGAACCAACATCCGCACCTATCGTCACACGGGTGTCAACAACTAAGTGTTTCAAACGCTGATCGTAGACAACAAAATCTATCACACTCTTTTGACCAAGAGTAAAATTTTCCCAAGTATATGTGCGGATATACTTGTGGTTGAAAAATGTATTAGATACACACAAACAATTCTGAATGCAGAGTTCAATTAATCTTTTACCATTATCATTCACACAAGGATCATTAAACTTACCCAGAACATTGTCAGAAATTGCATTCTGCACACGTACTCTAGCATTGAAATACCCTGCTATTATAACTTTTTCTTTAGCACCAAACTGGCTCAAAACGGGCTTTTAGCTCATTCCAGAAATCTTCTTTCTTATCAGAAGGTTCCGAGTCACAAGGAGCATACACTACAACAATTAAAATTCTCTGAGGTTTCACTTTCAAACGAATCCAGAGAATTCTCTCACTTACGCAACTATAGTGAATCAAGTTGTTCTTCATCTTTTCACTTAAAATCACACCTACACCAGCCTGCCCTCTCATATCATCCAATACTCCAGACCACACACTCACCGTGCCATTCACTTTTTCTACCCTAACTTTCTTCTTTTTCGTTTCAATTACACACAGCACATCCAGTCTATACTTATTCATTTCCTCAATCACTTCACTCAACTTGCCATTTATACCTCTAGTATTCCATACACCAATCTTACATTCACTCAGCCGAGATCTCTTTCTCATACGCCGTTTAGAAAGTCGAATTCGATTCCGTGGTGGACCGTCCTTCTCAAGTGTGGTAGGTCCACCATATCCCACACTTGAGTCATTCTTAATATTTCTTTTTGTCTTTTTAATCAGGTAAGTACATCAGTGTGGGGGATTAGCCCACAGCTGAGAAATTATTTAAAACAACCTTTAAATATTATCATACAATGAAAAGAAAGCTTTCAATTTGGAATTTGTACGACTTGAAAAGATGTTTCCTGAAAGCGAATTTTCATTTGTTTTGGAATCGAATATTTTCACCTTCTGTGTAAGGTTACTGTAAAAGCGGCGGTTTCAGATTCTTAGTTTTTCTTCGTAACCTATATACCACAATACGTTTGAGTTTGTACGTGCACAAAATGTTTACCTCTTATCGTCCGAAATATTATTTATTTCTGATCAATATGTTTCTGTGTGTATTTATAAATGAATTCCCATACAATGATGATGCAGCACAACCGATGGCTTAAAATTTTAATTTATAATATCAAAAATTCTCAGCGTTTACATTTGATATGAATGCACATACAAATCCCTGCGATTAAGTTTATTAAAAATTACAAGAAAAATAAGTGGCAGTGAAAAAGCAATGGAAACAATACTTTAAATATTATTAGGGCCACATTTGGCTGGTAAGGGACCTTAAATATCTATATAAGAAAATATCAAAATCTAAACATAGTTTACAATAATCACCCCTCTCCTAAAAGCTTAATAATTTTACTCTTAATATACGTTAAGAAGAAATCAATTTTCAAAACTATAAAACTGCCTCATTAACCCCTAACCAAACAGTCAAGATTAATATTCAAGTTGACTGGTAGTTGCAAGAAATAAAAGCCCCTAACAAAACAGTTAAGGCGAGGCTATTCCTAATTAAACGCTCCTAACAATTCCGAGAAATAAAGCTCGTATCAATGAAGGAAAGACGATATTGTTCTCAATTAATGACACGAGAACTCTTACAATCAAGACAATTATAACTACGCAGTTTACTTAAATTCCAAGTCAGATAAATCATACGATAACCTAATTCCTTAAAATGAAGGGAGGAACAAAGCTCTGGCACTAATGTTGTGCGACCCAACAATTTAACTCTTAACGAACATGTTAGAATAAAAGACCATTCCGTAAAGACATACATAAACCCCACAAAAGTAGTCAAAACAAAACGTCTCAAAGAGAAAACGGCAATAACTGCCACAAAATGACGATCCCTGCTCCAAGCCCCAATCCGATGAGAGGCTGGTCCCGTCCGATACGACATACACCACATGGAGTGTGATGCTGGCGTCAGATACACAATTACGGCATCCGAGATGTCAACCAACGACATGGCCCACCCCAATGTAACTAGGCTTCAGCAACTCCCAGAATACTAGGAGACACTAATAGGCAGAAATACAAGAAATTCAATGGCTTACATAAATGATGTTAGAAGTGTAACATTATGTTTCAGACTGGGATTTCCTTAGCATATAATTCTTCATTCTGTTCGTATCTGTTAATTGCTACATTTCATTTTGTCAGATAATTAACGCTGTTATGAAGAATTAGCCAGAGGACATTGCCCCGTCATTCGAGGTTTGCTCTCTTCAGGGCGTTGGTGGCTCTATGACGGTTGGGGAGCCCTCCCATGCAAAAATAATTAGGTCCCTCAGTCTATCTAATCTGGTGACACACCCCTGCGCGCTACCTTAATGTGCAGATTGATCATCTACACGCTTTCATGTCCTTTGCGCATGCTGCGAATCGTGGTCTATTTCAGCTGATCGACGCGCCGCCACACCAGGACGCAACAACCCAGGAATGGACATAGAAACAATCATCTGGGTTTGTATCAAACCAGTGGCTCCCGAGGTCACCAGATTTAAACCATGTAGAGAATTTTGGAAGAAGTGGAGGGGAACATCAGACCCAAGGATCCTGGACGGACGTCCCTTGTAGAACTGTGGACAATGCTGCCACAGCCGTAACCGAGAAAGTAGGAAAATGCTGCTAAAAATGTTTTTATATTTATTTCCTGCTTCTCCGACAATACTTGTTTCGCTGTTAACGTACTTGTAATTTCGAAATATATAACTACTGATAACATCTTTGATGTTGTAGAATTAAAAAAAAACAAATTGAAGAAAAAGCTTTCTTTTTTACGCGTCATTTACCCACATAGATATACACTGCCGGACAATTGCTAAGGACGGATGACAATATCAACGAAAGCAACCATAAAATGAAAGGCAGGAAAATGTGAAAATTAGCATAAGTGCGGGATACAGTTAGACGTGTTGTGCGTATGCAAATTTTGGATTGCCGAACTTCTTCGTGACGTCATAGCGCTGATAAGAGATATAAAGGATTTGACGCGTATTGACCGTTGTTGTTCAAACGCAAAGTTGAAAGGGAAAGAATCAATTGACGAACTTGTAATTTTTAGTATGGCTTCCTGACATCACCTAGATGATTTTACGCGTGGCCGTATTATTGGCAAGATTGAAGAAGGGCGAAAAATAACAGATGTTGCCAGGGAGTTCGACGTCAGCCACAGTGTTGTTTCAAGGCTTTGGAAATCATTTCAAACAAATGGAGAGTGTAGCAAACATCACGGGGGAGGTCGTGTTCGCAGTACGACACCTGCAGAAGATCGGTACATAGTGCTATCAACAAAAAGACACCGGCGCAGCACAGCTAGTGAGGTAGGAAATCAGTTTATGGCTGCTACTGGCAAGCGGATTTCCCGAAAAACTGTCACCAGACGTTTGCATGAAGAAGGACTATACGCCCGCCGCCCTGTTGTGTGCATCCCCTTGTCCAGACGTCACATTACCGCCCGTTTGCAATGGTGCCATCAACATCGCAGTTGGACTGATAACGACTGGTCTGCTGTCCTCTTCTCAGATGAGAGTAGATACAGTCTATCGTCTGATTGTCGACGACAACTGATCTGGCGTGATAGTGGTACTGAATATTGTCCAGCAAACATACAGGAAAGGGACCGATATCCGACATGTAGTGTCATGGTATGGGCTGGCATCATGATCAATGGCCGTACGTCCCTCTATGTGCTTCCAACTGGGACTATGACCGGCCAACGATACATTAATGATGTTCTGCTACCTCATGTTCACATGTTCCGTGGTGCTGTCGGTAACAGATTCATTTTCATGGACGACAACGCAACATGTCATCGAACAGTCGCTGTTCCAGAGTGTCTTGAGAGCATGGATATTCAACGCCTCGTATGGCCAGCACGTTCTCCAGATCTGAATGCCATTGAACATGTGTGGGATGATTTGGGGAGGAGTCTTGCTGGTCGCCAATGCCCTGCAATAAAGAAGGACACCCTCATCCGTGCACTGACAGAGGAATGGGATAAATTACCCCAACAGCTGCTTGATAATGTTGTGCAAAGCATGACACGACGTGTGGAATCTTGCATCGCCCTCCATGGTGGCCATATCCCGTATTGACATCTTACGCCGGAACGCCTGCGGACGGTAATTGCATTTTTTCACGTTTACGTATTCTGCACAAAATGGCCTGTTTGTCCGTTGAACATGTTCCAAAGCCTTCTGGATTTCAGAGCACAATAAAGTGTCTTTCTTGTAATGTCCTGTCATTCTGACATTATTTTATTTCACTTGGCATCCAAAGACACTTACTTTTTTATGCGCTATATAGCCGTTTATGATCCGTCCTTAGCAACTGTCCAGCAGTGTATAATCAACACAGCTTACATTTATAACATTTTAAGAGATAATTCTCGGAAATTTAAGTATTGAACTTGCTAAAGGTAAATCAAGTAGACATTATCAGTGAGTCAGAATTTCTCACATTGTAACAAGTTTCGATTTCCGATTACACACTGCACGTTTTCTAAGATCTGAAGGAAAACTACGCTGCAAACGAGTTATCTAAAAATACAGCAAAATCAACAGAGGCGACTTAATTTTTGAAAATAGTTAGAAGAAAGTATAATTTTGGTGAGTAAATATTTGATTAGATGAAAAATTATGTCGATGATTTTTTTCTCAAGGGGTTCTTTCAAATATTAAGAAAAAATGTATTAATAAGTTGAAAGAAACTTTTCAATTTACATTTAAACTCTTTCTTGAATTAGAGTGTGGTGAGCATTATCTTTTGGGTACAATTTCTCTTAATTTATATTAACTACTTGATGAATTTTATTCCACTGAAGTTATAGCATAGTAATCACGATGAAGTTTCTTTCTGGAAATAGTATCCATTTGCCTTTTGCCTTCAGTGCTTCTAAAAAGACGGTTTGAACCCGAAAATCTTACATCAGACTGTTAAGCAAAGTAGAAAACCAATTATGACAATGTTTTCTCAGACTGTATCAATGATAATGCGTAAAGATTCATTATAGGTAAGTTGCTGTTTCTTTTTTTCATGTCGGTTCCAATACAAGATATTTAAGCAAATGTTTTCTTCAAAAAAAGAGAATGAGCAACAGCACATAATTGCTACGCTTGACAATATGCTGGGATGAAATAAATTATGATAACTGAAAGTTATTCCCTTGCTTATAAACATATAAATGCATTTACTATATTTCAAAATTTTAAGTTATAAACATTTTATTGCAAATTTCCCCTTTAAAAACATTATTTATTTTTTTCTGTTCTTTTATGCGAAATGAGCATTTTTCTCAGCAGTCAGTAAGGTGAAATTTCTTCGAAAAATGGAAAAATTCAAAAATGCTGTTCCCCTCTCCTCATCGGGGTTATATTGGCGTTGCTTTATTGGTTACAGATTTAAAGGTAAGCCTTAAAAATAAAGAGTGAAGAATCACAGATTGATGCAAAAAAAGATATGACATTTACGTAAGTGCAAAAATAATGCAAGGAAATGAGGCAAAGTAACGTTTTTGTTTGCTTGAAACATACATTAGTGTATAACAAAAACTAAACATAGAAATTAAATTTATTTTCTCATTATTTTGATACCAAAAAAAGCAAGACAATGTGGCAATTAAATTGTTTAGAACAAATTGAACGAACTTGGATTTAGCAACACATTAATGAAATCGAGAACGTAGTCTGCAATATGTCATGCAAAATAAATGAGATTCCAAATTTAGAAATTATGGACACATTTTCTACGATGAGGTTGCAGACATCTGATAAGATTTACAGGAAATTTTGACATAAAAGGAATTCCGAATTTTTTCAAGATTATATTTCATAATGAATTATTCATCAGAATACAGATGTCACTATTTCATTTTATTATTTCGAAATATGATAAAGTATGAAATCCCAAAATTGTGGTCTTGAAAAAGGAAATCATTTTATGCGCAATGATTTTTTGTTTTAAGTTAATATAAATTTAAACTAAAATCAGGAAAGCAGTGTTATTTAACCGCTTTAACCATAACATTACAGTTGAGACGGTATTCTTATGAATCTACCATTTATTATCATTACACTTATAGAGGTTGTCTGATAACTGCACAAGTATGCTGAGCTTAAATTGTAGTGGAAGTCATAAGTATTTTTTCAAACGGCTTACAGAAGGGAAGGATGACATTCAAACATTTGAAAGACATAAAGAGATTCACAAGTACAGAGACTACGTTAGAGTACTGACATAAAGAAACTACGTTTAAGACTACTGATATAAAGAGACTACGTTATTTAAAGGAATCAAATTATTGGCAGCAAAATAAATTGTCATGTTCGACAAAAATACTAAGAAATTATGTTTAGTAAAGGAAAGCCTCTACTTCGGCACTGATACATCTTGGATTTATTCCTTAAGCACACAGAGATTCAGCCCATGGTCTCTTCTGTATTGTTGTCGAGTCTGCTCCTGTAATTATCGATTAAAATTAGGTTGTGTTACATTTATTCAATCATTTGATAACTTCTATTATTTCCGGGATTTCCTATGCTTTAGGCGTTGACTTGCTGATTCCGTAATCATTTTTCATTATTTAATATTTAGGAGCACAGAAGTGAGAACAAAAGATTGTAAAAAAATGTATTTGAAAATGTAGTTAAATTGCTTTAATCCGTATAAACCGTGCATTTTAAAGGCAGGAGTCAATTGCTGTAGATGATTTGGCAGTTAGGTTTCCTTAATTATACCTTCTAAAGACAGATTATAATTCTTTCTTTGAATGTACCAAAAGACAGATGTGAGAAACATGTAAATTAAGGCAGAAATATTCCTCATAAACACGTGGTGGTAACTACGCAATAATTCACACAGCAAACCGAATATGGATTTGGATTTTTCTTCTTTACTCTTCGCCCTATGACATCATAGCAGAAAACTTGATAATTACATCGTCTCCAAATTAACGCGTTGCGGCGACGTATTTTCTTGCATTTTTCAAGTTTGTCAAATGATGAACAATAAGCTAGGGCAATTCACAGTCATATTCTAATTCCTGCGTGAATAGTTTTTAATACACTTGATTCGTCTTTTATTCGCTCTAGCAGTGCATGACTGATTAATTTTCAGTCAGGAAAGACATTTAGTGTGTGCAGACTTAATACTTTCTGTGAAAACATGATGCCGTAGCCCCCTGTTAAAACACACTCTAATAATTTATTAAATAAGGAAATGACAAAGTCATACAAACCCGTGAATAGGTGTATAACGAAAAATATACTCTATTGTACCAAGATTTCGCCTTCCAACAGGAGGCTTCATGAGGGCGAACTTACACTACAATAGCGATCCGTTTGGATACTCTTGCAAACCTGAAAATTTCAATTTCATTAGGGGTATTGCCGAGTTACTTAAGCGCCCGAATTAAAACGAACTTCACAGATGTATTTTATCGGATGACATATCCACGCTTGGGAACGTATCTCTGAATTAGAACATGGCTCCTTATTTCAGGCAATCCCCCAGCCAGCAGCTCTAAACATGCAGGAAAGGGATGCACCTTCTATTTATAGCGTTTATTTACAAAGCTGATTGAAAGCAATTTCTCTACCTGAATGACTATTCAGATAAGAATGGAGGAACTTATATGCGCCCATCAATTATATTATCAAAGTTTCTTCTTCCCAGGAATAGAATAAGTGAAAGTCTTATTTACATTCAGTCGTCCTGAGAGGGAATTTTATTGAAATGAAGGAACAGTGTAGTCACATAAAGTTCGAAGAATGAGCAGTGTAGTCACATAAAATTCGAAGAATGAGCACAGCGTAATAATCCCGATATTTCGTTATTATGGGTAGTGAATTTTTCTTTGACGAGAGGTGAGAATGGCACGCTCCTATTCTGTCCGTACAAACATCGACGGCGCCCAGACAGCCGTTTATACAACAGGAGGGGTTGTGAATCCTTTGTGAGATTTTCTTCAATTGCTTCACTTTCTTCACAGAGTTTTTCAATGACGCTCTTCTTCTCCATCATAAATCTGTGTTGGTTCTGTCTTTCTCACCCTTGATCGAGGTACAAAGGACACACAGTATTTCCCTTTTTCCCACTTCCCTTTTTAGTCTAATGTTTCGGAGTCTTGTAAATAGTCTTCTTGGCCCGTCCTACGCCATCCCAAACTGAAGCAATGCGCCTCCTTTAAGACCACCTCTGGTCTGCATTCCAGTCGAAGCTTTCTGCTTCACTTTTAGTATCCAATAATTCGTAACACTTTATTGTACCAAGCTTTCGCCTTCCAACGAGAGGCTTCATGTGTGCGAATTTACACTACAATAGTGATTTGTTTGGATATTCTTGCAAACCTGAAAATTACAATTTCATGTGTTATGCACACCTCAGGGTCTTCAGCGCGTTTGTTTTGGAATACGGAACTGATTGCATATTATACAAATACAAATTAACAGCGAACCCCCTACACCCGTACTTAACTTAAATATATGTTTAAATTATCAAAATATTTTCGAATTTAAAACTGCATGCTGAGACAATTTTCCTTTCCGTCTAATTATTAGGAAATATATCATTTTTCATAACAAATAAATTTCATTCGAGTTCGTTAGGTTTTTATTCAGTAAGCCTCAACACTTTCACTGAAGAAAATCCACTAGCATAGTATAAGGGACCCAATAAGAGTAACGCATTACTCAGTTTAACAAATTTTAATACTGCAGTTCTAAAAAGAAAGTAGAAGACACTGTAAATTCACTTAAATTGAGAAATCATAGAGTATTCATAAATTTGAGGATTTCTCGAGAATAAATTCTTAAATTTTGCAGCAAATTCATTGGGCATCCCAGACAGATGCCGCATGCTGTGAATGTGATGGGCAGTTCTTTCACCGCGAATACAGAGATATATTTCTACTAAACGTCACATACAGGGATCAGCCCTAGAAATAAGTTTCTTGCAAAGGTAGTTTGAAAAACAAGAGCGAAATGTTTCTGTCAATATCCTTTACTTGTTGGTAAGTTGAGCACATACGGAAAAACGGTGGAGTAAAATGTGTTTGCAACAAAAGTGCAATTTTCATTTATTATTCAAGGGTTTTTTTTTTTACTTAAAACTAGTAATAATCAGGCTAGATTAAAACGTTTAAAAGGGACGTTCTCTTATTTGCCATGATTTTTATAAGAATCTTTTCGGCCAGTGTGAAAATCAAATAACTTTTACTTTTGTGAATAAATAGTGCTACCACCCTTTATTTACAGAGAGTAAAGATCTTAGTGAGAAATTCAGAGAACTGCAACAAACAGTGTCGAACGACTGAACGGACCGTGACTATTGTATTCTCAAAGGAAAGATATAAATAATGGACGTATAGGTCGAGATGGTTAAGTCGATTCGAGGGAACCGTGGCAGTTAGCTAGTGATAGTAACGGTGCACGCCTCGCTGCAGCCGGTGAGACACGTACGTACTACAGCTGATGGGCTTTGAGTGAGGCCGATGTGTTTAATGCGGAAAGGAGTCATTATTTCATCGCGTCATCGCCACATATGTTGTACGAAAGCGAGCACAGTGATGCGAATACAGTTTCAGTGGGAAGACCAAGTTCTGACGAACGGAATTCAGGGGTACGATTCCTAGAGACGGCTGAATGCAAGGAAAGACCGTCAACTCCTACGTATGGCTATGGCGGACCAAACAGCTCCAGAGGTTAGCACATGACTAGAGGTCTGTATCACATCACGAAAGCTCTGGCAGCACTGTCCAACGCCGTTTGAATCGCAAAGGTCTCGCTCCACGTCTACCGTTGCATTAACTTCCTTTGACCTTTAAACAAATGGCGTCAGATTCCACCAAGAACGCAGGAAATGGCGAGATGAATGCCAAAGCATACTTTCTCCCGACGAGTCGCGGTTCAATTGAATGACCCATGGTAAAATATCCTTGTTCGGCCACACCCTGGTTAACAACTTATAGTGGTATGTATTATGCATAATAAATTTTAGAATTCGAATGCAACTGTTTTCAGGAAATACAGTACTGGGTTACAGTGTAATCGAAAATAAGTACACTTTAAAATCTGCAATCTTTACCAGCAATTTTCTCAATTCTAAACATTCGGTTAAGCAACTTCAGGCGCTTTGTATCTGTAAGAATTCAGATTTGGTGTGTACGTTTCCACATTGGTTGATAAGGTTAGTTCACAACCACCAATGCATAGAAAGGAGTGTGAATTTAAAACACCAATATGCATGGTAATTACCCAAAAGCATTATATTATTAATTTCAACATATTCAGACACTAAATTGTCTTTCTCTAGTAGTACAGTACGTCACTGCTGAAGTGTATGATCTAATAGGTTGAACACGGTTTGTTTGTTTCATAAGTACTTTGCGAAAAATGTTTGCAACACCATGGACTTTGTAGAAAGAAGACTATTCACCATAGAGACGAAATCGTTATTTAGATAAGGGCATGATAGGCAGAGGAAAGTAATATTATTATGTATAAAATAGCCACATGAAAAGAAGCTATGTTATCATGAATGAAATACATGATAGCACAGCTCCTTTTATATTCAAATTTATCGAGAATCTGAGACTTTGACGTTCTGTGTGGTGCAGTGGTTAGTGTACCCTGGCGCTTTCTGGGAGAAGCGGTTTCGATTATAGCTCCATGTTTTCGGATATTATCTGACATCATCCGTTTTACAATTACACCAAAAAACGGTTTGTCATCTTCAAAATTTGTAGAAGCTACGTTTTGAATTATCAACAGCCACGTCGTACTTTGTTCGTACTACAGTGAATTGGTTACTTCTAGTAAGATGGCGGCTGAAACGTGTAGCTTCGTTGATTTGACCACTTGTAATGAACTAGGTTGTCTACAGAATCAAAGGCATGAATTGCCTATATTTCGGATTCTATACTTTCTTTCAGGTTACGTTGCCACTGTAAAGCATTATCCTGTGACTCCATCACTGTTCATATCCGATGTCAGATAAGCGGATATTTCGTCTGAATGTAACTTTTTTAAATAACAACCGTCCTTGAGCCCATTCGACAGTTATTGATTTAGCAAGATTTAAATCCTCATTTAAAGAATACATGACCCCTGTTTATCAGTTAATTTCTCAATTTTTTTCAGCCTGTTTTTCTCCTTCAACAGACGCTATTTTTAATTATGTTCCTCGTTGATTTCACTTATTATTCTAAATCAACAATCCATGTCTTTCGTAAGGTTTCTACTTTATTTCCTTTTCCTTCTAAAGTATCATTAGATCATGTATATCGTTAGGTGGCGTGTGAGTTCTGTGAATTTTTTGTATGTTGTTAATTATCTTGCTGAAAGGTCAAAATAAGATCATTGTCGTTCTGCCTTCTTGTTACGTGAATATAATGTATCAATAATGAATTCAATACCGGTCTACAATCACGAAGACTATATTTGAAATCCAGGACGGAATTCCATTCGTGCCATAGGTTTCTTCAAAAATAAGTTTTCATTATCCATTTCATTGTCTCAGTAACAACGGAGTCCAACGTGGAACATGAATCGTTCAAGCCCAAAAGGGTAGAGAAATTTCGTTGCGTCAATATCCAGATTTTCAGTAAACAAATGACCACACACTTATTACAAATTATTTTTGCATATTATGGGATATAAAATACGTGTGATGCTTAAAACATATCATTATCTAACTTTCAGCCCAAGATCAAGCATTTTATTTGTGTTATTATAAAATGTATTTTTGACTGCATTCCATGAATTTTATCGTAATTAATTCAAGTATATTAAGGCTTGAAATATTGTTTTTCTGCCGCCCCGGTGGCGCAGTGGTCTAAGCGATGGCCTCTGATCATTCGTCCGAACGGGGTCCGAGTTCGAATCCCGGTGAGGCATGGATGTTGTGTTTGCCTTACGGCACTGGCTCTCTCCCTTGGCTGGAACCAGTGACCCTAAATTAGGGACGGGCGACTGCTTATAGCCCATTGAGTTGCTCACGGTGGTCGTTAAACCTCCAATCAAAAAAAAAAAAAAATGTTGTGTGAATCTACCGCAGGTGCTTAATCTCCAGGTGGCAGAAGCATTGGAATGGGTAATGGGAAATTTTTTTCCATGTGTAACAGAAGACTCCCCTTTCTGCAGTATTCTTCTTCGTTAAGATGCGCCAATACGCGTTCTCGCCCCTATTAGTCTTAAAAAAATTGGGCGCAATATTCCGTTTCTGCGGCATTTGAACAGATTTTCGATGAACGTATTGTTGCGTCGTTACCGCTTTGGGCGCAGAAACCTCCGAACTGATATAGGTGTCAAGTGAAATGAAACGTCACCGTCTACGTACGGTATTTAATAAAATACGAAAGATATTCACAGTTAAAATACCACACTAGCACTTTCGATCCGTTATGGGTATGAGTTCATCTAGCGTCGCATGGGTCGTGACTGTTGCCGTTACACGAATGTAACGGCTACAATTTCACAAATTATTAATTTCACATATCAATACAAGAATTTTGATACAAATACAAAGTTATGTTCAATTTTATATATTATTGGAATTATTAATGTATATTACAAATATTTAAAGTTCAGATTGGTGATATGCTATTTCTAAATTTTTGATATGTTCGCAGGTAAGTAGCCATTACAGCATTCGTCACTTTAAAGCTTCAATGTACATACTTTCAAAAAAATGCAGCTAATGTATATATGCTGGAGTGTTCAGTAGTCTAATATCTTCCCAGTCTGGTTTTAACATTCCATTGACGACATTCCTTGATATTGCCGTAATAATGCTGTTGGTTCGGATATCTTACTTGTATTCCTGGACCCGGATACCCAAACTTCTTCGCGTCGAGCCTACATGGTTGTTAAGATGTTCTCCTGTTGAGGGATCGAACAGTGTAATATAATGCACGCCTCAATTGTTCATAATATCTGTTGTTGCTCGATCGTTTGTAACTGATGATAGGAAGTTCTTCGAGCGGGTGCCGAATTGTATGTCATGTTTTGAACAAATACCATATAGTGTGTAAGGGATATGGGGGGACTGGTCCAATGCTCCAACGAATCGTTTTTGGGACCTTGTAGCTGGCTTATCGTACGTAGACGGTGAAGTTTCATTTCATTTATTATATTTTGCAAAGTCATTCTTTTATTGTTTTACACTGAGTGGCCACTTTATTATGACCACCTGACAGTTTTAAGCAAATGAGCTATGACTCCACGGTTTTGCCGCCAGATAGCGAGGCTAGCATAAAAGGGAAAGCTTAGTGCTTGCGACAGTAGTAGGAGTGCTTTTTGGGTGACGAGATGGGTAAAAAATGCGATTTCACGGACTTTCGACGTAGGGTGATTGCAGGAGCCCGGAGCAATGGAGCGAGTATCACCGAAACCGCCGCATTCATGAAATGTTCCAGAGCAGCTGTTGTTAAAATGTTTGAAGACAGGACTGTCAGCCAAAAAACGGGGTCACTACCTGCAGCGTGTGGTCGACATCGACTAGTGACTGCTCGGGCGGAACGGATAGTTTCCAGACTGGTAACAGACAACAGAAAAGCAACAGTGCAGCAAATTACAGACCATCGTAATCAAGGATCCCCTCAAATGATCTCTGCACGCACTGTTTGCCGTGCACTGCATCGGATGGGATATGGTAGCCAAAGCACTGTTCGAACACTTTTGCTGTCCGCAGTTAACAAGAGGAAACGTCTCCAGTTCGCACAGGAGTACAAGGATTGGACAGTCGATATTTGGAAACCCATTATGTGGTCCGATGAATCACGTTTTCAGTTGCACCATGCCGACGGCCGAGTGAGAATTTGGCGGACACACAGCACGAAAGCATGGACCCCAAATGCATTGCTACAAACTTTCAAGCGGTTGCAGGCAACGTTATGGTTTGGGTAATGTTTTGCTGGCATGCTTTGGGCCCTTTAATTCGTGTTGAACAACGTCTGACTGGCTCATCATATCTAAACATCGCTGCGGACCAAGTGCATTCTATCATTTGGATGGTTTATCCCAATGGCGATGGCTGCTTTCAACAAGATAATGCGTCCTGGCATAGTGCTCATATCGTACAGGATTGGTTTCAGGAACACGCCGGTGAGTCTACTTTGATTACGTGGCCCCCACAATCTCCCGATCTCAACCCCGTTGAGAATTTGTGGGATGAAGTTGAACGAGCCATCAGACAGCTGGATCAAAAACCCTGAAATATCACACTCGTGGAAAGTGCTATTAATCAAGCATGGTCCAAGATTCCACAAACCACCTATCAACATCTCGTGGAGTCCATGCCACGAAGAATCGACGCAGTATTAAAGGCGAAAGGTGGCCCAAAGAAGTGCTGAGAGGGTGGTTATAATAAAGTGGCCTCTCAGTGTATAGGCGTACTTGCCTCCCGGAGGGCTAATAAATATAAATGTCAATGAGGGATCCAAATCATAAATTAAAATATTCGTATTAAGTATTATTTTAAATTATACATATTTTTCGGATTAGAGGTTTAAGGATTATCGTGAGTAACTCAGTGGTGTATAAGTAGACGCCCATCTCTGATTTAGACCCACTGGCTCCAGAGAACGGAAAGATCCAGATCTGTAGAACAAATACATTATCTATACATTAATGGGATTTGAACCTGGAACCATGTAAGGGCGAATAATCGGAAGTAGAGACTCCGGGAGGCGAAATTTGCATTTGTACAGCATTATTTTTTGTTCGGTAATAATAAGTTCTGCGCAAAATGCAGCATTTGTGTGAACAACTACAAAACGTCAGGCAATATGAAAAATTCCTGACGTTTTAGAAAAATCGTATGAGTAATTTAAAACAACAGCATTCAAATGCTGTTGTTTTAAATGATCCCAGAAAAACAAATCGAGCAACATCCCCAACCACAACTATTTATTCAATACCTGATGGATTATTTCCACGATTTTGCCAAACATTATAGGAACAATTATTTTGCATATAAAACTGCAGAAGTCTTTTCTTTAGCTTGTGTGAACAGAAACATAAAAAAAATCAGACATGGAAATTGAGAATTAAGGTGGTACGAATTAGCTGGTTCTTCAAGCACTTTTTTTATCTTGACTTTTGCTTCAGATTCGCTGCTCAGTTTGCGCAGTGGTCTAAGTGCCGGCTTCTGACTATTCGTCTTATATGTTTCCTGATTTGAATCTCGTGAGACACAGATGTTGTTGTGTTTATCTTAGAGCACTGGCTTCTCTGTTCCCTGAAACCAGTGGCCCTAAAGCAGGTACAGGAGACTGCTTACACCCAAATATGTTGCTCACGGTGGTCATTAAACCTCGAAAAAAGTTTGTTTCAAATGTTATCGGAGCTTATCTTTTAGACAATGTAGAGAGATAAGAACAATTCTTGTCGGAAATAAAATTTCATCCTGGAAAACAATTTTCTCCCGAGCAAATTTGCCAACACTCTATCGATAGTACAATCGATAGTCATCGATTGTAATTTTCTTACTACGGAAAACTCTGATAGTCTCCACTTCTAATGATTGGGCGGTTTTTTTTTAATATACTAGGGCCTGCTCTTCTAGGCTCGCTACGCTCGTTTCCACAGTAGCGCTCGAGCCCTGCATCCCGATCTTTAAGTATATCGCATGAAATAAAAACTGGAAAATTCATATAAATTAAAATTTTTATTGCATGTCTAAGCAAATAAGCCTTGGTACTCCGAAATTTAATTTTTTTTTTTTTACTGTCGTTAATTTTTGGAATGTCGGACTTTTGTCGTTTGAACTTATAGCACTTACTTAATTTATCACTAAGGAAAACAAAAGCGGTCCAACGAGCATTTCATTAAACCGTAAACCGTTATGCTAAACCGTTAAGTTGGGCGTCAAGTAATTTTGCTTCCTATACTTCCAATGGAAAAAAATTGTACACATTTCCTTCACCATTATTGTGTTCCGAAAGATGAAAATTTGAACATCGATTAAAATAACTTCATATTATAACTTGGAATACTTAATATTTTCTAAAATATAACCATAAGTATATAAAAAATCAGTAACTTTACCTTTGGTCGTCTTGGAACTAGAAAAACGATGGCGCGACCTGCACTTTGATGACATCAGTAGACAAACAAATGTTGCATTGCATAATTATGGTTATGTTTTAGAAAATATTAAGTATTCCAAGTTATAAAAGGAAGCTCTTTTAATCGAAGTTCAAATTTTCATTCTTGGGAACGCATTAATTGTGAAGAAAATGTGCACAGAAGTTTTTTCCGTTGGAAGTATAGGAAGCAAAATTACTTGACGTCCACCTAAAACAACTGAAATTGCTTTACCAACAAAACATATGCATAATAAATAATCTGCGTCACCGTGGCAGCAGGTCACGGGACCAGAACGTGCATCTGTGGTTATCGTGAAGACAGACAAGCCTATCGTTTCTTTCCTTTGCGTCTTTAAAAAATGCTTAAAAATCAGAAAATGACTTTTTCTTAATTTTGTTTTTAAAAAAGGGAAGATAGTTGTAAGTTTATGCTGTAAATATTGCAATGCGTTATGATATATAGGTTTGCCATATATCCATATTTTTATATGTATCCCGTTGCGAAATAGAGGATTTTGTGAAATTTAGAAATTTAATTTCTCGTAAACTAAAACGAAATTCAAAAAAAGGGCGAGGAGGTAAAAGAATTCGGTTATGTCACTACATGCCTACAAAGTTTCGTGGTTCTCTTGCAGTTAGTGTGTCCGGAACGCGACCTTATAACACTTTTTTGTTTACCTTAACTTTGAAATACAATAGCTCTTGAAGTATCGCTAGAATAAAAAAAACTGTTTCTTTCAGCGTGTTCTCCAAACAATTATCTACAGACGATGTAAATTTCATATTCTTGGGTTCAATACGTTTTGCGCTGCGACCAAGGACAGCAAGAGTGTCACGAAATTCCTAAAACAGCGGCGGCCGTTGCTTTTTATGTAGAATAGGGAAATCAAATGCTTAAGATTTAAATTTTTAATATAATTCATTTTAGGAATAAGGCACTAAAAATATTTTCAAACTGGCTACGCTTTATTACAAAGAAGTTAAATTTCAAATCTAAAAGTATTATTAAGCATACGTATTTGAACAAAAGGAAATACATCAATTCTAAAGAAAACTTGTAAGTTAAATATTTGTCTAAAGATAAAAAATATACGTACCAAAAATTATACGATACTGTCAAAATATCTCTGAAGAATAAGGAAATATGAAAATCTCTTCTGAAAATATGAGATTAATATATATTATATAACTATTCAGAATGAGTCGATACATACCAGATATAATGATCGGTAGGGGGTTACTTGAGAAAAAAATTCTAGATTCCAAAATTGAAATGTTCTTTTACATTGCTATTAATTAGTTGATTAATAGACCTTTTAATTTACGATTCTATACACTGCATGCCTTAATATACTTATTACACTATACTTTATAACAATATATTTAATAACAAAGAATATTGTTTATATTTGTGATTTTAAATTTAATACACACTTTACTAATTTTAAGACATTCCTTTGTCTTTGTGATTAAATTTAATACACACTTTACTAATTTTAAGACATTCCTTTGTCTTTGTGATTAAATTTAATACACACTTTACTAATTTTAAGACATTCCTTTGTCTTTGCGATTCTATGTCCAACGCATTTTAAAACACCACGGTGAATAAGCAATTAAAAAAAAAACATAAATGAAGAAATTTAGTAGACATAAATTATTTCAGTTGGGTGGTACCATATGCATGAATCTCATATGCATACGCCATAACTGGAACAATCATTGCTTATGCTTTCACTATTTAACGAAATCATTTGTCTCTGGCAATAACATTATGTAGAAAAACCACACATACAAACACACGCGCGTGCGCGCGCGGGTAGCACAAATATATACATTTCAAACCTCATAAATGGAACAGCTTTTCTACATTGCCACATTTTATCTTCTCCAAGCCATTTTCCATACCTCGTGAGAAGACACATGTATCATTAATTTTTTCATCATTATTGGAACGGAATTTGTTACTACACATTAAATAAAACGCCGAAATATATGAAGCAAATTCAAAGAAGTATTTGAAGAAAAGCCTGGAGGAGCCGTTATACGCACGAACACAGAAATACGTTGTAAGATCTGCTCTGTCATAAAATAAATGAAGTTCTCCAGGAAATGGGATCAGGAAGGATGTACAGCTTCCTATGTCAATGCATTCCATCTGAAAGCGTTTAAGCAGTATACCTCATGGAATCTCCGACCATCGTCGTTCAAACTCCGAAAACTCATGTGGGCTTGACATAATCCTTCTAGCTTTTGTTCAACCTGAATCACGAGATTAAACCTCTCAACGAATCAAAATCGTGGCTTGTGTCGAAGCCTTTATACGACGCCAGCGCATGTTATAGATCTGCACTTCAGTGTAGTTTGGGGAACGTTATAATGAAAATACTTTAAAACATTAAAGTCCGGGAAAAATTTCAAAAACCAACAACGTAGATTCAAGAGATGATTAAGTCCGTTACCTTGTAATCAGGAAATATTAAAATGAAGTTGAAACTTACTTACGAGCTGAAGGTTTGATGGACATTTTTTCTTCAATTTCATGTCCAAATAACATAATTCAGTCATATCTGCAAACAATTCTGTTAATAGATCCCCAATAAATGTAAACAAAGTCCTAGTTATTGTAATACCAAATAAGAGTACTATGAAATGACGCCATGGTATTGAATTCAGAATCGTTTCGTCCTTGGCGATGGAAGCCTGGGAGAGATGAGAACGTATGTTGAACAATCTTACATAAGTGCAGTATCAATCGCTTAAGAAACGGTATTTTCAAAGAGTAATGGACAAGACTTCTTCCCCTTGAAAAGGCACGACCGGTCTATGCAGAGGAAATAGTAGAATGGGCCCCATTCTATGCAGAGCTTTCGAAAAACCTTTTTTTTTTTTTTTTTTACGATAGGCTTATGTCTTAATTTTAAAAAAATAACATAATTAATCCTAACCAATTTGATTTTCAGCATCATAAATCAACCTCTCCGCCTTACTTCATATGCAAATTATTATACACAAAAATATGAAAAAAAACACTTGTATTAGTTTTAGATCTCACTAAAGCTTTCGATATATTTAATCATTAAATTTTATTAAAAGTTACGAAACGCTGCAGTAAGAGGCGTTTCTCAGACATTTTTAAACATTATTTGTCTAACAGACAACAACTAACACAAGTGGAACAGTTTTGTTCTACATTAGACTATATGAATTCTGGTCTACCACAGATCTCTGTTTCGGGTACTACCTTATTTAACATTTAGGTTAATGCGATATTGTCGGTTTTATCTAAAGCGCACATTATTCTTTATGCTGTACTACTACCATTCTTTTTAATGTTCAGACATCTCTGCAATTATTAACCGATGTAATCTTGAGATACTAAAATGCCTTAATTTGTTGACTTCAAATGAGATAAAAAAAAAAAGAATAATATTTTCAAATCGTCAAATAAACCTAACACCTTTTCACTCTATACTTTTAGATGATAAGACAATAGAAATTTTAACTGATTTTACATACTTAAAGATAAAATCACAGTCTAACTTAAAGTGGAATAACCATATTACCTTCTTAATAAATAAAATACCTTCAAGTATTGGGATATTTATTCGTGTTCTTTGTAACTTATCAGTTTCAACACTAAAGTTTCTATATTGTTCTCTGGGACAACCACATTTAAATTATTGCATTATATTTCAGGGACAAACAAGCAACACTCATTTTAAGAAACTTCAGACAATACATAATAAATATTATAGACTCTTGGAATTAAAACCTAACTCTGACATGAATCGCTTTTCACAAATGAACTCACCTCCATTAATACGCGTTGACCCAAATGAATATGACCTACACTGACGGAAAAAAAATCCCAACAATACGAAAAAATAGTTGTAGAGGAATGAAATGGCGGCAATACATTTGTATAGGTAACATATTTCATCGTTTAAGGTTTCAAGATCACAGCTTATTGTAAGCGCGATCAGAGCCATTTTAAATGTGAAATGCTGGTACATTAATAAACGGTGCAACCGCCAGAATGTTGAATGCAAGCATGCAAACGTTCATGCATTTTGTCGTACAGGTGCTGGATGTCAGTTTGTGGGATGGAGTTCCATGCATGTTGCACTTGGTCGGTCAATACTGGGACGGCTAATGCTAGTTGGGGGTGACGCTGGAGTTGTCGTCCAATGATGTCCCATACGTGCTGTATTGGAGAAAGATCTGGTGATCTAGCAGGCCACGGCAACATGTCGACACTCTGTAGAGCATGTTGGGTTACAACAGCGGTATGCGAGCGAGCGTTATCCTGTTGGAAAACACCCCTGGAATGCTGTTCATGAATGGCAGCACAACAGGTTGAATCACCAGACCGATGTACAACTGTGCTGTCAGGGTGCGTATGATAACCACGAGAGTGCTCCTGCTGTCATAGGAAATTGCTACGCAGACCATAACTCCAGGTGTAGGTCCAGTGTGTCTCGACCGTAAAAAGGGTAGTTGCAGTCGCTTACCTGGCCTCCTTCTAACTAACACACGGCCATCACTGGTACCCAGGCAGAACCGGCTTTCATCAGAAAACACAACAGATCTCCACTCCGTCCTCCAATGAGCTCTAGCTTGACACCACTGACGTCGCAAACGGCAGTGGTTTGGAGTAAGTGGAATGCACGCTACAGGCCGTCTGGCTCGGAGCTGTCCTTCAAGTAACCGATTTATAACAGTTCGTTATGTCACTGTGGTGGCAACTGCAGCTCGAATTGCTGCCGCAGACGCAGTACGATGCGCAACGGCCATTCGCCGTGCACGGCGGTCTTCCCTCTCAGTAATGCCACGTGGCCGGCCGGAATCCGGTCTTCTTGAGGCAGGTCCTTCCCTTGACCACCGCTGCCAACAATCATGCACAGTGGCTACATTCCTGCCAAGTCGTTCTGCGATATTGCGTAAAGAAAATCCACCTTCGCGTAGCCCTATTACACGACCTCGTTCAAACTCCGTGAGCTGTTGATAAGGACTTCTTCGTCTTTTTTAAAGGCATTTTTGACTAACATCAACACACTACGTCGAATCTCAACGATCACTAAGGCTCACGAACGTTACAGCGCGTATTTACAGCAAACCTGCTTTGCATGTTCCGTGGGGCGCTACTAGCGCCACGTGTATGCGCCGAGCGCGAAATTTGCACAGACGTCATCTTACAAATGTACTCTTGCCGCCTAACAACTGTCGTTTATCTAACACAACCCCTTCTTGGTGTTGGGATTTTTTTCCCGTCAGTGTATTAACGGTAAAACAAATATATAATTGTTATTTGGGAAAAGTCATGTAAAGGAGAATAAAAAATGATATCGATTATACATTTATTGAAATTTCTTTACCTACCCATCTCTACGATACTAGAGGTGGATCTCAACTATGGCCAAGTTTCCCCAGGACTCAGTATGTTAAGCAGTATCTTAGTTAAA
Source organism: Macrothele yani (assembly GCA_039090855.1). Classification (NCBI taxonomy): domain Eukaryota; kingdom Metazoa; phylum Arthropoda; class Arachnida; order Araneae; family Macrothelidae; genus Macrothele; species Macrothele yani. The sequence continues at coordinate 61,367,832 of CM077033.1, read as the reverse complement.
CTAGGCCTCAATTTTGGAATTATCTACCTCATGATCTTGCAGAAATAAATAATTTCAATCTATTAAAAAAAATAAAAATTTACATTCTGGTACTACTAGGAATATAAAAAAGGGAAAAAGAGAATAAGGAGTAATGAAATGGAAAACGTAAGAAACAATTAGGGGAAAAGTAAGCTGAAAATGTCAAAGGAACAAAATGGGAAAGTGGGTATATAAAAGCGAAATAATGGGAGAGTGGGGAAGGTTGAGAGCAGGTTGGAGAAAAAGGAGAAGAGGGAACAATTTTACTAACACTAATTTCTGCTACTATCTTTGAATGTTGTACGCCATGTTTTCCGGTGTAACTCTGACTTGCTTATATTTGCGCACGGAGATCAAGGCCTTGTCAGGACTTTTTTGTGGCATTTTCCCAGATATCCCTTGTAATTAAAATTACCTACAATGTTAGATTACTTTGTATTTTTGGTTTTAATGAAACAGCTTAATAAACTTAATTGAATTGAATTGAATTGAACTGGTGGCAGGTTGCGGAAAACTGGCTTTGCGGGATTACGGGCTGCTCTGGTAAATGTGTTCCGCTCATTGAATGTAAATAAATATTTAACACATATTCAGGGTGTGGTTATGGAACTTCTACGGTTTCTAAGGGCTTGCGAAGATCGGCGGCTTTGCCGTTTCGAGTGGATCAAAAAGTTTTATACTTCTTTACTGACAAATGCTGAAGTTCTCATTTTGTTATTGAAAAATTCAACTTTATATATAATTAAAAGAAAAGAGAGGTGCATCCATTACCTAAATATTTGCAACGTTCATTACGACTTTGAACAACCGTCCGTTCTTAAATCAGTGCCCGCATCCAGCTCACCTAGGAAAGTACGGTGTTACCTTTATCCGCTTGCTTTGTTCTAAAAAAAAAAATCATAAAATGTTTGTGGAAGTGTCCCACATATGCACGCATGTACTAAATTTATCGAGGCCGCTCCTCCATGGTGTAACACTAATTTTTAGGAACCTTTCCCACCAAAGAAATTGCGCTGAAGTTTTAAATCATAAATTCTGAAAGAATACTGAGAAATCATCTTTGTTTTCTTGGTTTTCAATTGCTTTCTCCGTGAATGATTTAGAGTGCCTACTTTGGGGACTGAACCATATATCTAACTTGCTGCAAACTAAAAGATAACGGAGTTTTCCAATTAGCAGGTTTAGTGTTCTCTGTAACCATTACGCTTTGGAAAAGGAGTGTTCAATTTTTAGTTTCTTGCAACAAGATTGCATGTTCCGCGGAATTATTGCTCTTTGTTCAACTGCAATGTCGGGTAAGGGCTACGAATATCGACAGTTGCACTAAAATTACCTTGGTTTTTCATTTTTTGCAAAATGAAAAATAGAACGCTTAACAATTTGAACGCGGGAAATTCAAAATAAATTGATGCGACGTTACATTCATTTAAAGATACGAGGAAACACGTTGCTTGCACGCTGGATCCTGGTAGAGAAAAGGCGTTACTTGAAGAACTGGTTTCAAATTCATGGCAACTCGAGCGAGACACAATCATTGCAAGTATTACTGTTGGTAATGATCTCCAAGTTTTCCCGAATGGTTGTACATTTATGGGTAAAGTAGCTAGCTAATTTCTTTATATCATCACACATAGGAGTAGCTGACTTGAAATGGACTTCTCTGAATAGTGCATTTGTTACTTTATCGTATTTTGTGTCCCTTTTATGTTCGTTGACTCTGATTCCAAACGAACGCTTCGTCATTCCAATGTAGTAACGTTTAGAGCCGTTCGGATACTGTAGGGGGTTCGCATAAACGCCTGCTTAGAAGGAGAGAGGTGGGTTTTCACTATTTCTCTTTAGTATAGTATGTAAAGATGCAGGGAACCTTATTCCGACTCCGTAGTTCATCTTCTTGAGGGGGTTTTTGAGTTTGTAAGACACACTTGGTATGTAGGGAATTGGGCCTAAATAACGTAGCTGCGGCACAGGAAGACATGATTGTTTGGCCCTGGCTTTTTGGATAAAGATACGTATCTGATTCAATGAATATCCTGCATCAGTGGCTAACTTGATGACGTCTTCAATTTCGTGTTGTCTAGAATGGGTATCAGAAGAAACGGCGAAGGCTCTTTGAATTCGAGAACGGAAGATAGCTGCTTTGAATTCTGCGGGAAAGAAAGAGCTGCGGAGCATCAGGTTGGGGACGGACGTGGGTTTATAGTAGACTTGTATACCGAGGCGGTTGTCAGACGATTTCCTCAATAAAACATCCAGTTAAGGTAAAGCGTTGTTACTTTGAAGCTCTATCGTGCAATTGATCGTAGGATGTATATCATTGATTTTATCAAAGAAAATTTGAAGAGTTTCTTTTCCATGGGGCCACACAAAAATATTTCGTCTGCATAACGCAGCCAAGTGGTAGGCCGTGGGATAATGCTGGAGAATATATTCCGCTCAATTGCGGGAAGTATTGCTTCTGCCGGGACGGATAAAAGTGAGGATCCCATCGGAGCGCGACTAATTTGTTTATATACTTGTCCTTGGAAACTTTAGAAGGTAGTATTAGTAACCAAGTCTATTAATTTGAAGATGCTGAGGCATGACTCCTGCGTATAAAATGCTGAATTAGATACGTCCTCCTTTAATGTTCTGATGGCTTCTGGAACGGGAATTGGGGGTAAAGGGAAACTACGTCGAAGCTGCCGATAACGTTGCTTGGCAGGACAGAGATTTTCTTGGCTTTCGTTATAAAATCCAGAGTGGAATTCATTAGTAAGCCCGATTCAGGAAGTAAACTACGCAGGAATTTAGATAGTGCTTTCTCTAAATGGTACGTTGGTGCAGACTTCCTGGATACGATGGATCTCAATGGGTTTCCGGGCTTATGGTGCTTAAGTCTTCCGAAGAGCTTTTAGATCTGAGGTCCTGGTGGTAATCTGGCGGCTTTCCTAAGCTCGTCTGGAATGGCTGGTAACCGGGCTGCTCTTTGTACCTGCGCAATCCAAGAAATTATAGGGTTCCTTTGAAGGGCTATAGAACCAGAGTCAGTGATAAAAACTTCAATTTTCGTCCTGTAGGCTTCCGCGTCCATAATCGCCATCTGGCCAGGTTTGTCCGTTAGAGTCAATATAATGGACGGATCATTTCTAAGGATCGGAACTGGCCTCGGAATTATAAATGTATTATGTATTTTAGTAGGATCATACCAAGATCGTAATTTAAAAGAACAGAGCTGACGTAGTTCATCTTTTGAGTCTTTTGGAACTCGCGTTTTTAGGCTTTCGAATTCGGAAACAACGCTTTTTGGGTTCGATCTGGTTCGAAAGCAGAATGTTGGTCCAAGCTCCAAAACCTTTGTTTCATCTTCAGAAATCGTCCGGTTGGAAACCCGATCACCTTCAACATTTTGACCCCCCGTGTAAATATATTAGTTGATAAAATCAAACGTTCTTTATCCTCCACGCATAACAAAAAAAAAATTGAATTACTTGAGATCTTCTCAGCCTCCAAAGGCTTACGATTTCACAATTCCATTCGTCAGTATTTCCAACCGGACTCTTTCCGAAGATGAAACAAAACTTATGGAGCTTAGTCCAAAATTCTGCTTCCGAACCAGATCGAAATCAAAAAGCGTCGTTTCCGAATTCGAAAGCGTAACATTGCGAGTTCCAAACGACTCAAAAGATGAACTACGCCAGCTCTGTTCTTCTAAATTACGATCTTGGTATGAACCTACTAAAATACCTAATACATTTATAATTCCAAGGCCAGTTTCGATCCTTAGAAATGATCCGTCCATAATATTGACTCTGATGGAGAAATCTGGCCAGATAGCGATTGTGGACGCAGAAGACTACAAGACGAAAATTGAAGTTTTTATCACTGAAGATCACTGACGAACAGCAGTCTTAAGTCCTTCCATTCAAAGGAACCCTATAAATTGTTGTATTGTCTTAAGTCTATAGCCCTTCAAAGGAACCCTTAAAATTCTTGGATTGCGCAGGTACAAAGAGCAGCCCGGTTACCACCTATTCCAGACGAGCTTAGGAATGCCGCCAGATTACCACCAGGACCTCAGATCACAAAGCTCTCCGGACGACTTAAGCACCATAACCCCGGAAACCCACTGAGATCCATCGTATGCAGGAAGTCTGCACGAACGTACCATTTGGAGAAAGCACTATCCAAATGCCTGCGAAGTTTTCTTCCTGAATTGGACTTAGTAATAAATTCCACTCTGGATTTTATAACAAAAGCCAAGTAACTCACTGTCCTGCCAAGCAACATTATCTGCAGCATCGACGTAGTTTCCCTTTAACCCTCAATTCCCGTTCCAGAAGCCATCAGAACATTAAAGGAGGCCATGTCTATTTCAACATTTTATACGCAGGAGTCATGCCTTAGCATCTTTAAGTTAATAGACTTGGTCACTAACACTAGCTTTTACAGTTTCCAAGGACAAGTATATAAATAGAATAATGGCGCTCCGATGGGATTCTCACTTTCACCCGTCCTTGCAGAAGCAATACTTTGCCCAATTGAGCTGAATATATTCTCCAGCATTACCACAAGGCCTACCACTTGGCTGCGTTATGCAGACGACATATTTTTTGTATGACCCCAAGGAAAAGAGACTCTTCAAATTTTTATTGATAAAATCAATGATATACATCCTACGATCAGTTTCATGATGGAGCTTGAAAGCAACAACGCTTTACGTTATCTGTATGTTTTATTGAGGGAAATCGTCTGACAACCGCCTCGGTAAACGCGTCTACTATAAACCCACATCCGCTTCCAACCTGATGCTCCGCAGCTCTTTCTTTCCCGCAGAATACAAAGCAGCTATCTTCCGTTCTCGAATTCAAAGAGCCTTCGCCGTTTCTTTTAATACCCATTCTAGACAACACGAAATTGAAAGCGTCATCAAGTTAGCCACTGATGCAGGATATTCATTGAATCAGATACGTAGCTTTATCCAAAAAGCCAGAGCCAAGCATACCAGTCGTCCTGTGCCGCAGCTACGTTATTTAGGCTCAATTCCCCACATACCAAGTGAGTCTTACAAACTCAAAAACGCCCTCAAGATGATGAACTACTGTGTCGGCATGAGGTTCCCTGCATCTTTACATACTATATTAAAGAGAAATAGTGAAAACCCACCTCTCTCTTTCGAGGCAGGCGTTTACGCGATCCCCCTACAGTAGCCGAACGGCCTGAACGTTACTACATTGTAATAACGAAGCGTTCGTTTGTAATCAGAGTCAAGGAACATAAAAAGGGCACAACATACGGTAAAGTAACCACGGCACTATCCAGAGAAGGTAAATCCAAGTCAGCTACTCCTATGTGGGATGATAAAAAGAAATTAGCTAGCTACTCTGCCCCTAAATGTACAGCTATTCGGGAAACATTGGAGATCATTACCAACAGCTATACTTGCAATGATTATGCCTCGCTCGAGTTGCAACGAATTTGGAACCAATTCTCCAAGTAACGCCTTTTCTCTACCAAGATCGAGCGTGCAACGAACGTGATTCCTCGTATCTTTAAATAAATGTAACGTCGCATTAAATTATTGTCAAGTTCCCGCGTTCAAATTGGATAAGCGTTCTGTTTTTCAATTTGAAGTTTCTGTCAAACTTCATTGAAAAAGCCATCTGGTTGATGTGCGAAAGCTTGGAAACGCTCATGTGTTTATTTCTTACGCCAATAAATCGGATCACTAGTACAGTGTTACTATTGACGACTTAATTGGTGTACTGTTCCTCGGTATAAAAAAGTAATGTTGTATTTCGTCCACAGAGGTTTGTCAACGATGCTATAAGCATGTCCTCGTTGAATGGAATCACCCGGTGAATCAAGACGATCACACGAAGTTATTGGATCAGTAATTCTATAATCAGACAGAACTTTCTACTCGTATTTTATAGGATGTCAAAGTTTTGTGAGCATAAGTGTCTTTGAGAAATACATCATATGAAATGCCATTTTACGTTACATCTTTGCAGAGTCTGTGCCGGACTATTATGAGTACTGCTTACTGAAATAAAAATATTTTTACCCATTACTAAGTATTGCCTCCATTATCCTTGATTCGATATGGTGCAGGTTTGCATCTGAAAGCATAGCATACACCGCGTTCAGAAGATAATCCGTGAAGTGATTCAGATTTGATGGAATAAGACTGATTCCGGATCTATTTATCTAACTTGCCCTATTATTTCTCCGTGGCGTTCAGATCAAGGCTTTGTGGTGGCCAGTGAAATGTTGAAATCGCTGTCATGTTCACTGAACCACTGCTGAACTCCTCTTGCGCGAACAATAGTAACGTTGTCATCCAAGAAACAGCAATCACCTACTGGATAGACAGTCGATATTGCAGATGGACTGGAGGGTCAACAATATTCAGATAAACTCTGGAGGACACATAATATTACAGCAATATCACGTGATACGTTTTATACTAACAGATTGTGTCCCCCACGATTACACCACCCACAGAAGTTAACTTGTGTTTAGAAGACAAGTTGGTTCCAGAGCTTCATCGGAATTCCGCCAAACTTTGTGCCTACCGATTTCCTGCCTATATTTTGAAAAGTTATGGAACGTCAACAGTCTTTGTTAAATAATTCTGTTGTGAAAATCCTCCAAATGCGTGGCCTCAGCGAATAAACAAAGACTTATTTCTACGTTTTAGGAACACATAGCAACCGAAAAATTGTTATTCGGTCTCCTCTGGTGGTCCGAATCCCAGATTTTTTGATATCTAACGCGCTTGGCCAGATATCGAGATATCTGGGATTCGGATCCCCAACGGTGACCGAATAACAATTTTTCGGTTGCTATGTGTTGCTAAAACGTGGAAATAGCGATGTCTTTGTTTATTTATTAAATACTACTGTCAATTGCTGCACAGAGGATGTCATGTTTTGATTCAAAATATGCTCAGACGACGCCGAAATCATTCCTAATAGAGTGTCACTGCACCACAGATACACGACTTAGAAAAGGTATGTGCGTGTTTTTTCAACTGATTAAAAATCCGGGATATACCAGCTCTTCAGAAACCAGTAATCTTTACTAATTTTAAAATCGTCTCTTTAGCCAGACGGACACCCGCATATGAGACCTTTATCGATCTCCGAATGATCCTTCGTTTTTCCATTGTGACACAAACTACTGAAGATCCCTGACGAACACAGTATTAAGTACTCAATGACCCCTTTATCGATCTCCAAAATATCCTTTGTGTTTTCATTGTGACACAAACTACTGAAGATCACTGACGAACAGCAGTTTTAAGTAATCAATGAGCCCTTTATCGATCTCCGAATGATCTTTGTTTTTCCATTGTGCAACAAACTACTGAAGGTCACTGACGAACAGCAGTCGTAAGTAATCAATGAGCCCTTTATCTATCTCCGAATGATCCTTCGTCTTTCCATTGAGACACAAACTAAGGAAAATCACTGACGAACAGCAGTCTTAAGTAATCAATGAGCCCTTTATTCATCTCCGAATGATCCTTCGTTTTTCCATTGTGACACAAACTACTGAAGATCACTGACGAACAGCAGTGTAAAGTATCAATGAGCCATTTATCGATCTCCGAATGATCCTTCGTTTTTCCATGGTGGCACAAACTACTGAAGATCACTGACGAACAGCAGTCTTAATTAATCAATGAGCCCTTTATCGATCTCCGAATGATCCTTCGTTTTTCGATTGTGACACAAACTACTGAAGATCACTGACGAACGGCAGTCTTAAGTATCAATGAGCAATTTATCAATATCGGAATGATCCTTCGTTTTTCCATTGTGACACAAACTACTGAAGATAACTGACGAACAGCAGTCTTAAGTAATCAATGACGCTTTTATCGATCTCCGAATGATTCTTCGTTTTACCATTGTGACGCAAACTACTGAAGATCACTGGCGAACAGCAGTCTTAAGTATCAATGATCCCTTTATCGATCTCCGAATGTTCCTTCGTTTTTCCATGGTGATACAAACTACTGAAGATCACTGACTAACAGCAGTCTGGAGGTAATCAAGGAGCCCTTTATCGATCTCCGAATGATCCTTTGTTTTTCGATTGTGACACAAACTACTGAAGATCATTGACGAACAGCAGTCTTAAGTATCAATGAGCCCTTTATCGATATCCGAAAGATCCTTCGTTTTTCGATTGTGACACAAACTACTGAAATCAATGACGAACAGCAGTTTTAAGTAATCAATGAGCCCCTTATCGATCTCCGAATGATCCTTCGTTTTTCCATTGTGAAACAAACTACTGAAGATCACTGACGAACAGCCGTCTTAAGTATCAATGAGTCCTTTATCGATCTCCGACTGATCCTTCGTATTTCCATTGTGACAAAAACCACTGGGGAATACTGACGAACAGCAGTCTTAAGTAGTTGCCAAAACAACATGGTGACGCAGGTGACCTCACTTTCTGGATGCACACATTCCCGGCAGAAGCAGTCTTGCTGGGCCTGCACTCACATACTGTGCTAGCAGACAGCAATACCAACATGGGCCCAGAATTATGGTGTCGGTGCCCCAAAGCCAATAAAATGTATAGGTGGCCAACACATGAGCCAACAATTGAGGACAGTAGCGGGCCAAAAGCTGGCACCCCTATCAGTTGTCATATGCCACAAGCGAGCAAACAGTAGTTCATCATAGGCAGTACCTTTCACAAGCTGTCCTTGATGGCCTTGCAAGCTAGTGTCGTAACTGATGTTTAATCTAATGTGGTTAGCCAATTTCCCGGTAGTGGCAACCGTCAGTCGCGTGACATAAGGGATGGATTGCCGAATCTGTTCCGATAGTTGTTCAATGGTGGCCAAAATATCACAACTCTTTAACGTTTCACGGCCACCGCCATTTTCTTTCGTCACGCAGTCGATGTAGCATGACATCAAACCTCGGTCGGCGATATTTTTCCCCAGAAGAAATTTATCTGCATGAAATGAATGTTGTGCGGAAATTTTCTCAACCGGTCTCGGAAAACACCGAGTCAACGGTGTAGTAACAAACACGACAGTTTGGTTTGCAAAGGAGATTTTTAGCCCCAACACTGCGTTGTCACGTGTGGGAGTTGGCTTGAAGGCTTTCTTTTTAATTTTACAGTATTGAGACTGATTTTTCATACATGTCTGTTATATATATATATATATATATATATATATATATTTTATTTTTCCAACGGAACGATTTGTTTTTATATGTGTTGAGGGAACTTCACTCCTTTTTCAACGTGTGTACCAATTTTTTCAAAACCTTGTCCTGTCCTTGTGGCTTGAAAATTCGATTGTTAATTAACACATTTACATGCTCTTGTCACATTCTCTTACATTTTTAAAAACATACTTGTTTTTTTTTCAATATTCCAAAGGTACATTTGTTCTAAATAGGAAAGATATTTTCTTTTATTTCTTATTTATGGAGGGCCATATTCACAGCCATGAGGCAAGGATATCAACGGCTGCCAACTGATGGAACAGCCACCAAAAATTCGCCAGCGCGCCCTGCACGACAGATTTCCGCCGGAAGTAACTCATCACTTCTAGCATACACTTAGCACTACAAGGAAAGCTGAGTCAGTTTTAATTGGTGTTCCCATCATGACTGTCATTTTATTTTATTTTAATGCCCGTTTCCTGTCTCGTTGGCCAAACACGCTGTGGACGAAAAAAAGAGCAAAACCCTCGGATGTGAAAAGAAAAATCGCCCGGGACAGTGATGCTCTCTCAAGAAGAGACCTAAATATGGCACTGTGAAATTGCCGTGTTACCATCGGTAGGAAGGGTGCTCAGAAGTGATGCTACTCCAGTCCTTAATGTAAATTTCTCTTGGCATTTTTTTTATTTGTAGTTTGCTGTGGTTTCTTTAAAATTATGAAACGAGTGGGTTTTAAAACAGGGCTGTCGAGAAAAAATATGTTGCAAAGAAAGAGATATGTTAGGGTTACTCTAAAATATTTAACATGTGAGTTTTTGACAGTGGCTTCAGTTATAATCCATGCTTGGGTCAGTAGAACTAAAGTAATAAAATTTCCAATGTTTTTCCATTCAAGTTTTTTTATGATAGTGTTATGCTGTGTACATTTTTACATGTGTAAGGAATATCTGAAATCCAAATTGTTTTATAATCTATTATGGAAAAGCAACTCCTCAAACCAGTTATTATTATTAAAATTTAACTCTGTGTGCTTGGTAAGTTTTAATATTATATAAATTGTATTTGGTAGTAGTAAGTATAAAGTAAGAGTCTGATAGTAAGTTTTTTTTGTCTTAAAGGCAAGTTGTGGTGATTTTCTAGTTTGGCAAGAAAGGGGTGTAAAATTGTTTGTACCATTTAATAGTTAGTGTGACTAGGGACCATATCAGCAGATGGATCTGGAAAATTAATTTTCATCAATGGGGAGACTTTAAAAAGGGTATGCACGCTGACTAGATTAATAAAGTGTTGTACTGTACATTACCCTTGCATAACGTTGGAATTCTTAAGGAGGAGGTGATTTCTGGAAATGGATAGATTTGCGATAGGTGTTGAATTTTTCTGGAAATAAGTGGTTCTGCGATATAGTGATTTTCTGGGAGATGAGTGAGTACAGTGTGTTCCTGGAAATATGGATGTGAAGTGATTTTTCCGGAAATATATGAAGTGATTTTCTGGAAATATATGTGGTGATTTTCTGGAAAAAAAGGGGTGATGTATTGAATTTTCTGGAGATGAGGAAGTTGATGTAGTTTTCTGGAAAATAGAGAATGAGATATTTTGTGGGCCAGAGAACTCTAGTGGGGTGCTTTTCCCTATGAGGACATGCCTCGGGTCTGAAAAGTTGCATGAAAACAGATTGAGGGATTTATTTTCTGCCCGAGTAAGCTTGTTGGCTCCTAGGAGGTGGTACTTATCAGAGAGTGAAGTGATGATGTCCCAAAATCAGAGTGAAGAACCAATACAGGATGATAGTCACACATAGTTTACCATTTCGGTGCATAAGCCGAATCGGATTCACGACCCAATCTCACCTTCAGCCTCAATAATACTTCCTCCCAGTGAGAATTTTGTTTTTAACCCTTTAAGCGGCTCGAACGAAATAACTCGGGGTACGTTTCTGTGGCCCATAACGGCTGGCGAGAAATAACTCGGGGTACGTTCCAGTGGCCCATACCGGCTGGCACGAAATAACTCGGGGTACGCAATCTGTCCACTGTCCAGCTCACCCGAATGACCTCGAACTCCGGATAACAGTGAACATTGCATTCCCCCTTCGCTTTGTTATTCCAATTGCTCGTTTACGGGGACGGTTGACACTAATCCTTTCTGACTGATTACCGGCTAAAAGGGTTCGGACAATGGCACTGAATCTAAAAGGAGAGATGTTTGGATGTCATTGCAGTTTCTACATTTGTCTTGGAAAGAAAAATTCACGAAGCTTGAAATGTAGTTATGCTACAATTAAAACTGAAGGAAAACTTTAAAGTATTTCAGTAATTCTCTGTAATCAACTTGGCAAGAAAAAATATTACTTTCGGGAACACAATCTTTTAATTTTAAAATATTTAATTAACGCGATTTTATTTTAAAGAAATAGAAAATCCACTGTGAAACTGATTTTTCGGTTTGCAACAGCAACTTAAAAATAATTTAAATAATATGTCATTAATTTTTTTTACATGAAATTTCTCATTTGGTGGTAATAAAAGTTTGGAAAAACCAAATTTAAATTTCCAAAATTACTTTATTTTAAAATTTCTCAAAAGTGCTTTGCTATTTTAAATGAAAACAGCAACAATTTGAACTATTAGTGAGAACAGATAGTTGCATATAAGTGTGAGCAATGAAAAGTAGATAAAACACACAAGACACAAAGACGAGTTTCTTTAATTTCACAGGAGGAAATAGTAGTTCGATTGTCAATCCTCATGCTTTGTACGAAGACAGTTCATCTAATTCTTTTGAACACATATGATTTCGGATTCGAGATGGAAAACGGTTAGCCAGAAAAAAATCGCGCTATCCTTGCAGAAGTCCAGTCAGACTCTCATTCATTGTATGTTATTTAGAATTCAATAATATTCCAAGCTATGCTTATCGGAAAGCTTAATATCGAGTTGCCCACATTTGTATTTTTTGAACCTGCATATTTTGATTAGCGAGATCAGACTGGATTAGTTTTTCCTAAATACAGTCATGTAAACACTTGCATTCATTGAAAAAACAGCCAACGTCTCCTAATGCACAATCTCGGAACTGTTATGTTTAATCCGAAGTGAATAACGAATGCGCACAGAAATATTGCTTACAGAAAAAATCGCACTCCTTGAAAATAGGAAAAAAATGCCCACGTCTTGAAAATAAGATAATACTTAGATGGGTGTTGTTTTCTCACGTCTGTTAGAAACAAGAGGTCATTTTTAATTTCACGAAAAAATATCGTGATTTTAACTAAGAAATCGACAAAACTAGTCAGATCATTTCCTCTGCTGAGCGTCAGAACTTTACCTAGCTTTACAAGAAAATTGAACAGTTCTGAAAATTTCACAACAGTCTTGTCGAATAAACTCAGCAATTTTAATATCTCGTAAGTGTTAACTTGCAATCAAATGTTATTAAGAAGCAAGAACGCACTGAACCTAAAACGCTTACAAAATTCATATGCCTTGGACTTTTCAACAAATTTAGCTTTTACATTGGAGTTTTAAGGTGAGGTGTATTCAAATATACGTTCTAAAATTGGGATAGGAGAAGATGCCTGTATGAACAAAAAGACCTAAGCTCTTTTTACGACGTTTTCCGTTAAATGCTTGATATTTCATTTTTGTATACGAATGACAATTTACAATAAAAAAAATTGTGCTACACATGAAACTCGTGCAAAGCCCCTGGCTTTTTCAGCAGAATTTTTGTTACAATCATAATGCTTGATATGTTTAAATAAATAAGAAAAAGTGGTAAATGAATATCAACATATCAGTCATCGGATGTTTGAAACAATATATCAGTCATCAGGTGTTTGTATCTCCCAAAAGTGGTAAATGGATATCAACATATCAGTCATCGGATGTTTGAAACAGTATATCAGTCATCAGGTGTTTGTATCTCCCAAACTCTTTAATGCCACATTGCAAATGTCATGCAGTCACTGAACTGGGAAAACAAAGAGATAAAGATTAATGGAGATTATTTAATTCACCTTCGTTTTGCTAATGACGTAGTCATTTTGCGAACTGACATTTCAAAACTGTAGAATATGATCAAAGAACTTGCTGACAAGAGTGATAAAGTGGAATTAAAAATGAACTTGCAGAAGAAAAAACTGATGTACAAAGCAAATTTTGAAGATATGAATCTTTTTTTGTGTGTGTAAATACGACGTGGATGGTAAGTCAGATAATATCCGAAAACTTGAAAATTTGGTCGTCCTGTTGCGGGAATCGAACCCGCGTCTCCTGATGAATCGAACCCGCGTTTCCTGATGAATCGAACCAACGTCACCCGGATAGCGCCCGAGTCTATCGGCGAGACGCGGATTTGATTCCCGATCCAGGACGACGAATTTTTCAAGTTTTCGGATATTATCTGACTTACCATCCATGCCATATTTACACCAAAAAACGGATTCACATTTTCCAGATTTTTATTGTATGGTGTAATCCTGTATTCCATTCATGATGTACAATACTTTTACAAGAAATAAAGAATTACTGATTGATAGGGAGAAGCTGGAGATAACGGATATCTACATTCACCTTCGATAGTAGATATCAAGCGATGGTCCCTTTGATGAATAAATTAATCTGCGTATAAAACTTGATCGGCGTGCTTTTGGAAGAAACAGTGAATTTTTAAAGAGCAGTATGCAATTATGTTTTAAAAGAAAAGTGTTTAATTAATGCATCTTTCCAGTGCTTACATATGGAGTGGAGACGTGAACCTTAACGAAAAATAGCTTACAAAAATACGGACAACTGAAAAGAAGCTTGATGTAACCAGAAAAGAAAAGAAGAGGATCTCATGAATAAGGAAAATGACATGAGTGAAAGACAGCTTGATCAGGGCAAAATCCCTGAGATGGCAATGGGCTAGATACTGTATATTGCCAGAGTAACGGACCACCGACGCAGAACTGGAAATTTAGACTGGACTCCACGGGACTAGAAAAGACCCAGAAGAAGACCGCATGGGAGATGGATAGATGAAATTCGAAAGCATGAGGGAGGGACATGGAGGAGATTGGCTCGAGACAGATCGTTTTGGAGGAAAGCATGGAGGAGACTGGCTCGAGGCAGATCGTTTTGGAGGAATCCAACAGTGGATGATAACGTTTGACAATGATGATATAGGTGCAAGAGAAGTGGCCATCGGAGATTGGCCACCCAGAGAACTGAACATAAATATATAAAGGGACCGTATAATAATCGTCAATTTGACTGCTCCATGTAAACATTCTCAGTTGTGACTCATAACGACCCTCATAATTTTGTGTTCCTTTTTAATTGATATATTCAGTATATTATAGAGGTGTGAGACTCTTCCTCAGTTCTTTTTCCTGTGTTATTACTATGCCGTTTGTCCCAATAGTGTAAATTACAAAGAAAACAAAAGAACGACAATTCTGATCTTTCTTTTCTTTCTTTCTTTGATTGAAGGTTAAACGACCACCGTGAGCAACTCGATGGGCTACAAGCTATCGCCCGTTCCAAATTTAAGGCCACTGATTCCAGGGAAGAGAACAGTGGCATGAAATCAGAATGATCTCACGCCAGTGTTGAATAGATAAGAAATCAGAATGTGGCCCAGTGCCGTAAGACAAACGCAACGTTCATGCCTCACAGGGCGGGATTCAAACGCTAGCCCTTCACGGACGCGTCAATGGGCACGTAAAGCCATCAGACTCCGGGTACTGGACTCCCGGTAATAAATAAGGGCGTCTTCCACCCCCTTTCTACCTCGCTTCCGTGTAACTTTCCTATCGGGCACTCTAGCCCAAATCTCCTAGCTTTCTATTTCTAAGGGTTGTTTAAGAACTGGGGTCAGGCACTCCTTTCCTAAAAACCTCTGCATATAATATGATATAATGTGGGTAAAAATGCCCCCTGGAAAAAATATTCCCGGAGAAAATACCCCACAAAACTTAAAAGCGGTAAAAATACTCTAGGAAAAAAATCCCACGAAGGAAATACCCCCAGAACAAACTGTTCACTGTAAACTGCCACACAGGAACACTGATGTGTGGCAGTGTTCCGGTGTGGCAATTTACCGGCAACCCTGCTACAAATTTTTTTTTGATTCGAGGTTTAACGACCACCGTGAGCTACTCAATGGGCTATAAGCAGTCGCCCGTCCCTAATTTAGGGTCACTGGTTGCAGGGAAGGGAGAGAGCCAGTACCGTAAGACAAACACAACATCCATGCCTCACCTGATTTGAACCCCGACCCTTTTCGGACGAATGATCAGAGGCCATCGTCTTAGACCACTGCACCACTGGGGCGGCCTGCCACACATCTTTCAGCAACTTGGAAAATTGCCCTGCTTTTCATTAAGGGGCCGGGCACAAATAGTTGTTCCTCCGAAGAACACTTTGAATGTGTGACAATTTTTCTAATGGGGTAGTTTTCCAAATTTATTCCGAATTATATGTGACAGTAAAAACATTCCGAATTATATGTGGCACTTTTCCAAGGTGCCTAACGAGGGGAAGAAACTCTTTTGTTTGTCTGAATTTCCATGCGGGTTCTTACGAGTTTAGGGCAACTGGCCACAAAAGTTCAAGGTGGGGAAGAGGGGGGGGGGGGCTCTGTAAAGATTTCTGTTTCTGGGCCTATTTTGAGAACTGAATTGGGAACTACAAACGAATTTCGAGAAAACGTTCCATGTCAGCCAAGCGAGAATTATACTTTAATTTGAAGAAATAAATTGCCGATGATCCGAGGTACACTTAGTTGAGGGAGGGGAGTCCCCAACTTCCGTAATATTATATTCTGGGCCGTTTAGAGCGCAGACAGGTGTTCAAGGTAAGGGATTCGCTCTCAATTTCTATACTTCATGTTGTGTTTAGTGGCAGACTATGTATGGCCCTTCCCCGCTGCCCAGGTAATTTGATTAATTCTGTAAAAAGGCTACGAGGTGTTTGGTTTGGAAGGCTTTACCCCAACTTCCGTAATTTTGTATTCTGGACCTCGAGAGTCGTCAGTGTATCCTCGATGTTACGCCTGAAGAGCTCTTACACACGGGAGGGGGGGGATGAATTCACACCACCCTCCTGAAAATTCGTGGTCGTGTACATAATCATTATATGAAACATGGTACTGATGTTCACAGCTCTACATCCATTTTAACATTTTGTGGTAGCCCCTCCCCCAAGCTCACGAACCTCGCGGATACTTCAAGAGGAACATCCTGTATACACTGACAGACTCCAGCGACACCCAGAATATAATATTACGGAAGTTGGGGGTAGAGCCCCTCCCAAACCAAGTGTACCTCGAATCCTCGGCAATTTATTTCTTCAAATTAAAGTACAATTCTCGCTCGGCTAACATGGAACGTTTTCTCGAAATTCGTTTGGAGTTAACAATTCAGTTCTTAATATAGGCTCAGAAACGGCAATCTTTATGCCCCCCGCCCCTTGAATATTTGTGGCCAGTTGCCCTAAACTCGTATGAACCCGCATAAAAATTCAGACAAACAAAAGAGTTCCTTCCCCTCTTTAGGTACCTTGGAAAACTGCCACACATAACTCGGGAATTTAGAAATATAAAAAACTGCCCCACTGGAAAAATTGTCACACATTCAAAGTGTTCTTCGGAGGAACCGCAATTTGTACTTGAACCTTTAATGAAAAACGTGGCAATTTTCCTCTCTGGAAATTTTCCAAGTTGCTGAAAGATGTGTGGCCGGGTTGCCGGTAAATCGCCACACCGGAACACTGCCACACATCAGTGTTCCTGTGTGGCAGTTTTCAGTGAACCGTTTGTTCTGTGGGTATTTCTTCCAGTGGTATTTTTACCGCTTTTCAATTTTCATGAATATTTTCAGGGGGGGGGTATTTTCCCCGAGGGTATTTTTACCGTTTACCGATATGATATGGTGTGATCGTTTCCCGGAAAAGAGCATAGGTAATGAGTGGTAGGGAATTCTGGGTACACCTTACACTTCGGAGTCCCACTAGAGATTAAACATCCCCACCCCTACAAAAAAAAAAAAAAGAAAAAAAAAAGTTTTCCTGTAATGTATATTGTGGTTTCGTAAGAAGGGTTGGAACTGTTTCTTTTTCATTAAGGTACAATAACATCATTCTTTCACTAAAGAAAGCAAATAAAGGGGAAAGGGAAGAAGGGAAGGAGATATTTTTACACGTATATCGTTTGCATAATCTAAGAGCTAGATTTCTTGTGGAATTCATACTAATGCAGACATGTCCAAATCAGTACCGTTTGTCATTGTTTAATTTACAAATACGTAATATCTAGGTTGCAACTTGAAATCTTTTCAAATGGCCCGTGGCCTAGGTGGCTTGTAAATAGGTGAGAAATAATCCGTTGTGTGCATTTCATTAGGTTCAATAAAATGTCTACAAATACGAAATTTCTAGGTTGTAACTTAAAATCTAAAAGGGCCCGCGGCCTAGGTGGCTTGTGAATAGTTGCGGAATAATAAATTGAGTGCCTTTTATTAGGTTTTATAAAATGTTTAGAAATACGGAATATCAAGGTTGTAATTTTAAATCTTCTAAAAAGATCAGCACCTGAATATCGATTTGTTGAGCCCCTGTAATTAGCCTTTATTGCTTGTTATCACATGGGAGATATTAAAATAATAACTCAAGATTAAAGGAGTCAGAAAGGTTCTACATGAACCTTGAGCCATTTTGATCTTACATACCCATTGGGATCCCTAGGAAAACTGGTATATTCCGTTTTGTTCAGCTAGGAAAACTCGTACACTTTGTTAAAATCTCGGACTGAAACGCAATTCGTGTACATCCCCTTACTTGAGAGGGTGTACGAGTTTTCCTGGATCCGTTGGAATAAGGTAATTTAAAAGTCATTTTTGTTCCTTCATCTGAGCAATGGACAAGAATTTTTGGAAGGGTGGGGAAAGGGGACGGACCTTATGGGTTTTGCCCGGGTGTGCGCCACTCTTAATACACAGTGGTATGAAAACAAAAGTAACTTCATATCGATATATTTGGTTTTAGAAAAATATAGAACACAATTATTTTGAATTAAATTTAAATTTTATAAATACAAAGTTTTGAAATTAAGAAAAAATTAGGAAAGAATAATAAGTTATGTAAAAAACTTTATTCAAAAATTCAGAGAGTGTTCTCGATAACGGAAGTTGAGGGGAACGGGTGTTCCCGTCTACGTTCGATTCAACCCCTATGGTTAAATCCAATGTATGCGGATGTAAAACTGTTTTCTTTTTTTTTCTCAATGTAGTGTGCATCACTGTCTTTACATGTTAATTCTTTCCTTTAATTTTATTTCTTCCGACCGACTCAGCCAGAATTGTGTTGGAGGAGACTGGCCTTCCTGTTCTCGCCTTGGGTCATAGAACGGAGCATAAAGGACACTTGATGACATCGTTAATCCTTGTACAGGCTTGTGTTCCACATGCTGAGGTGAGAAGGGGGACAGAAATCGCTATGTTAGAAAAGCTGAAATCCAGCAGCAATGGGACCAGTTTTTTTGGAAGAGGAAGGTGAATTCGGGGACAATACGCGTTCAAGGTTCGGGTGATTTTTGGCGACATTTTGTTCCCGTAGACTGGCCGGTTAAAGGGTTAAACGAAGAAAACGTAATTCACTGACATATGAAACCTTTAATGCTGTGTAAACTTTGCATCAAATGAATGAATAATGCAAATCAAACATTGTTCTTCAATTTATCTAATTTTCTTATTGTTAATGTGTTCGTATAATTTTTAGAAATCGTGTTAGTCTTTCTTTGTTCGTAATATATTCGGATTTTAGAAACACTCTCAGTTTTAGCCTTTCGTCTCCATTCCAATAATGTTTCCTTTCAGAGCGCTCACAAATCTTGAAGGAAGAAAGTTAATTTTAGAAATTGGAGATCTTGAGCATTTCCTTAGTATAATAGCTCAGTAGTTACAGTGCAATAACCCGGTAGTTTAAAGCATGGAAATCCTTGCAGTGGGCGACTACATCATAGGGAAGTGTCTCGGTTAGTATCGTACTTGACTTGAAATTAGCTGTGTTTCCACACGTTGAAGTAAGATGTTGATAGATAAGAACGCAGCTTGAACACTAGGATAGAAATATATATTATAATAATATATTTCCATCAAAATACTGAAATTAAATTGGTTTCTCTAAAGTTTTACGAGAAAGCGTAATATCAGGATTTTTTCAGAATCTGTCATGTGTTTAAAGTCTATTAAAAGATTCATGCTCCGTGCAATTTCTGAAATGGTCACAGAACACACATCAAGGAATTTTGTTTTAATAGTAACTAATATATTTTGGTAAATTTACCTTATCCTAAGTAACTTTTCATGAAACAAATTACAGTATTGTTTGGTCGGTAGTACGATACCAGAACGTCTTAAATTTTTCCACGGGAGTTTTAAAATTTTTACATTATTCAGTATTAAATTTTTCCTGCCATTCAGAAATAGATTTGTAATTTCAAGTGGTATACGAAGTCTCAATTCCTTTTTGGGTATGTTAGAGAATTTCATAGGATTCTGGGCATATTGCATTTCAATTGATTAATTACAAACAGCCTAGCTACTAATACTGAATAAGTAATGTGGCTCACAATTTCACAAATGTTTTGGTGTCATATAACCGCTGTAGACAGACTGAAGGTCGAATTTATGTAGCAATACTAGAATGTTGCAGTTCATACAGATAGATCGGGATCACCCCAAAATTACCTTGAATTTTCTGTGAAAGATGAAGAGATTTGGTTAAATTAATTTTCCTTCTTTATCATCAAAAATGAAAGGCAGTGTCATAATGAAAGAAACGAAACCAAAACTAGCAATTGGAATTTAAATCTGTTTGTAATGTGACTTCCACAAGCAAAATAAACTTATATTGGCTAACACAGATACCGTTGCCTAAATATCCAAGAAATGGAAACTGTGCAGCTGCATGCCAAAGTCATCTGAGCAGCTACCATTGTCCATGAAGTTTACTAATTCTTAAAGCACTCTGTATAATTTCAACGTATAACTAATGCATCTCATTCTGAAAAAATGGAAACGCTGCTATATCACTGAAGTTTTACTTAGATGCTGTGGATTTCCGCAATTGCAATAGCTTAATCGCTAATTTTAACTACACATACGTTCTGTGATTTGAAAAGCGTGCTTGATTGATTGATTGATGTTCAGTGAAAGTTCGGATCTGCCTTATCTGAATGCTTTGTTAGAGGCATGCTCATTAGCAATGATAAACATTGTAAATCTGGTCGATATTTAATTATCATATTTTTAAGAGGAAATATCGCTCAGATATTTTTGTATTATGGAATTATTTATATCATTCAATAGGTGGAAATATTTTTCAGATATATTTGTATTATACCTTGGAAGCATGCTATTTGCATGTGGTAAACATTGCACCAGGTGTCCATAAATAAATGCTACATTTAAAAGAGGGCTACAGGTGGAACGATCGTTCTTACATCTTTGTATTATGATGTATGTACCGTAAGTAGAATCTGAAATTTCGGTTTTCTGGTAAAAGGATCAATTAAAACTAATATGAACCCCCATAAATAAATATGAATGTTCTCCGTTTGTTTCTACAAAAACCATGAGATTTTTTATATGATAATATATGAGAATAAATAATCTGTTATTCAAAAATAATTTCAGGAAACTGATTTAGCTGCGGCTGTGGATTTTAATTCGTAAAGCGAGTGTTAACTTTCTGCAAATTTTTTAAAAGACAATATCATAGTTGTGGTCTTAAGGATTTACATGAAAAGCATTAATTCAAGCGGTTATCGAAAAGTTTTGTAATTTTTTCATATGAACGTTGGATAGAATCTGCCTCCATATTTATCTACAATCCCAGTGGCAAGATATCAGATTCAAACAAAACAAGGACAGAGCTCAGAATTTCTACTTTAAGTCATATTTTATTTTTCTACATAGTCACCTTCACACTTTGTACACACACGCCATCTTTTAACATATTTTTAAACCTCGCTCTGTAAAAGCTTTCAGGTTTTTCTAGGAACCATTTCCTCGTAGCAGTTTGAACATCTTCCTCACATGTGAAATTAATCCCTTTCAGATGTTTCTTGAGATAAGAAAGCAACCAGAAAGCGGATGATGCCAAATCTGGGCTGTAGGTAGGTCATTCAAAATTCAAACAATATTTTCTGTACGGTGTCTGAAGTTAAGGAACTAATTTAAGGTTTGGTGTTGTCCAGTTGCAAGATCATTAGATTTTTCTGAATGGACACGGTTTTTTACGCTTCTCAACGGTAGGTTGAAGAAGCGTATATGCTCCGGCTTTGTCCGTCTGTCTGTCTGTCCATCTGTCTGTCTGTCCATCTGTCTCTCCGTCCGCACGATAACTTGCGTAAAAATGGTTAGATTTCGATGAAATTTTAGTATGTAGTAGAGGACCACCTGGGGAAGAATCCTATTGAAAATATGCGATGGAGTCAAAGATCAGGACATAGGAGCGGGATGCATTCCATTGCCCTTATGCACTGGTGTGCAAAAATAAAGAACGAAGAGGACAAATCAGCGGAACTCGGAGACAGAACGGGCCGAAAGAACACGCAGGAAATAGACTAGGGTCCGGTACTGTAGGGCATGAGGGTCCGGTACTGTAGGGCATGCGTATATATCCAGCATGACGTAGGGGGGATATTGTCGGAAGGGTATAAAACACAAGGGAGTTGTACGCTCAGCATATCGGTGAAAGCTATTGCACGGTGTATATCGCTTTGAAAGACGTCGAGTTGCTGCTACCGTGTGATATAGCCAAAAGGCAATCCAGTAACAGCATCTAGATGACTTTGCCCGAGGTCGCGACATTGGGAGGTTGGAAGAAGGTCGAAGTTTGACAAGTGCGACCGAGGAGTTCGGGATCGCTCACAGCATCGTTTCACAAGTTCGGAAATCATTTCAAAGGACAGGAATAGCTGTGTGAGAGTTAGCTGTGGTCGTCCGCGAGCGACCACGGTGACGGACGACCGGTATATTTTCCTACAGGCGAAAAGAGACAGACAGCAGACAGCGGGAGAAATCGCAGGGCACATTCAACAGACAACTGGACGTCCGTTATCGCACTTTACCGTGGCAAGGAGGCTGCACAAAGGTGGACATTTTGCACGACGACCAGTACGGTGTGTGCCATTAATGCCTGCTCATCAGAGACGGTGGTTTCTGTGGTGCCAGGAAGACACGAACTGGAAACATCAGCAATGGGGTCGAGTTTTCTTTAAGGAATGAGAGCCGATTTAGTATGACGAGCGATTCTGGACGTATGAAGAGAGCAGGAAACACGCAATCACACCTCCAACACCATCGAATAGGACCGGTTTGAAGGTGACGGAGTTCTCGTTTGGGGCGATATCATGCTTGGTAGCCGTACTGACCTCCACATCTTCCAAGGAGGTACAGTCACTGGTGTCCACTATTGTACCGATGTTCTCCTGACTCACGTGCGTCTGTTTAGAGGTGTTGTGGGTTCTGAGTTCCTCTTCATGGACAACAACGCTACACCTCATCGTACAGTGGCTGTCGCAGAGCTGTTGGAAAGTGAAGATATTCAACGCATGGATTGACCTCCAAGATCCGCGGACCTAAATCCAATCGAACATGTGTGGGACCTTCTCGGGAGACGCTTGGCAGCACGTCACCAGCCTCCAGCAGCGATTCCGCAGCTGCGATTGGCGCTACAAGAGGAATGGGCCGCGATGACACAACAGCTCCTTGAGAACCTTGTCCTCAGCATGCACAGACGTTGTAAATCTTGCAACGCAGTCAGGGGTGATCATATGACCTACTAAAGACTGGATTTTTCTTGGCTACCGCCTGTCACATGGACGTTTCTGTCTTCTGTCCAGTTGTTCTCGAAGCTATCTTTTCAATAAAGTGCCTTTGTATCCTTTGGATTCCTTGTTTGGACGGTTTTGCTCACTTGTCTCATATTCTTACATCTTGGGGATCTTATGGTATGATTTTATTCGATGTGGAGCACTTCTGCACGACGTTACGTTCAAAAAACCGGCTCGTCCTTAATTTCTGCACGCCTGTGTACACCACAACTTACTTAAAGATACTTCTATTGCGACAAAACTTTATCATGTTGTTCCAGACGTATACCGAAATAATTTTGATGAATATCACCGAAATGGGGTCAAACGTCAGGATATAGGAGAGGGTTCTATTCCATTGCCCTTACGCATCATAACTTATGTAAAGATGCTTTTATTGCGACAAAACTTTGTAATGTTGTTCCGGAGATATATACTAAACCAATTTTGTTTAATATCATCGAAATGGGGTCGAAGGTCAGGGAACAGGAGCGAGATTTAATCCACAGTCATTATTCTCATGACTTGAGTAATAACTTTTAGTATTGGTATCTAGTATGTTGGAAAGCGTATCGTAATCAATGCATTGCATGATTTAACTAAATTGTTTTACACTGGCGGAAAAAAATCCTAACACGAAGAAGGGGATGTGTTAGATAAACGATAGTTGGTAGGCCGTGAGAGTACATCTGTAAGATGACGTCTATGGAAATTTCGCGCTCGGCGCATACGTGTGGCGCTAGTAGCGCCCCTCGGAACATGCAAAGCAGGTTTGCTGTAAATACGCGCTGTAACGTTCGTGAGCGTTAGTTATCGTTAAGATTCGACGTAGTGTGTTGATGTTAGTCAAGAATGCCTTTAAGAAGACGAAGAAGCTATTATCAACAGCTCACGGAGTTTGAACGAGGTCGTGTAATAGGGCTACGAGAAGGTGGATTCCAGTGAAAGTTCGGATCTGCCTTATCTGAATGCTTTGTTAGAGGCATGCTCATTAGCAATGATAAACATTGTAAATCTGGTCGATATTTAATTATCATATTTTTAAGAGGAAATATCGTTCAGATATTTTTGTATTATGGAATTATCTACGAGAAATTGCGGAACGACTTGGCAGGAATGTAGCCACATATGCATGACTGTTGGAAGCGGTGGTCAAGGGAAGGTACTGCCCCAAGAGGACGGGGTTCCGGCCGGCCACGTGGCACTACTGAGAGGGAAGACCGCCGTGTACGGCGTACGGCCGTGGCGCATCGTACCGCGTCTCCGGCAGCAATTCGAACTGCAGTTGCCACCACAGTGACACAACGAACTGTTACAAATCGGTTACTTGAAGGACAGCTCCGAGCCAGAAGCCCTGTAGCGTGCATTCCACTTACTCCAAACCACTGCCGTTTTCGACCTTAGTGGTGTCAAGCTAGAGCTCATTGGATGACGGAGTGGAGATCTGTTGTGTTTTCTGATGAAAGCTGGTTCTGCCTGGGTGCCAGTGATGGCCGTGTGTTGGTTAGAAGGAGGCCAGGTGAGCGCCTGCAACCAACCTGTCTGCGGCCGAGACACACTGCACCTACACCTGGAGTTATGGTTTGGGGAGGAATTTCCTATGACAGCAGGAGCACTCTCGTGGTTATCCCACGCACCCTGACGGCACAGTTGTACGTCGGTCTGGTGATTCAACGTGTTGTGCTGCCATTCATGAACAGCATTCCAGGGGGTGTTTTCCAACAGGATAACGCTCGCCCGCATACCACTGTTGTAACCTAACATGCTCTACAGAGTGTCGACATGTTGCCGTGGCCTGCTACATCACCAGATCTTTCACCAATTGAGCACGTATGGGACATCATTGGACGACAACTCCAGCGTCACCCCCTACCAGCATTAACCATCCCTTTATTGACCGATCAAATGCAACAGGCATGGAACTCCATCCCACAAACTGACATCCAGCACCTCTACGACACAATGCATGCACGTTTGCGTGCTTGCATTCAACATTCTGGCGGTCACACCGGTTAGTAATGTACCAGCTTTTCACATTTAAAGTCGCTCTTTTCGAGCTTAGATTAATCTGTGATCTTGAAACCTGAATCGATTACATATGTTACCTATACAAATGTATTGCCGCCATTTCATTCCTATACAACTATTTTTTCGTGGTGTTGGGATTTTTTTCCGTCAGTGGATTTGCTTTAACAATTTTGAGGTATGTGCGTAGTTCTCAGAGTTTATAGTTGTACCTTTGACCATGTACTTCTGATGAATAATGCCTTAATATTCTGAGAACAGAATGAATACGCATTTACTTAAAGAAATTTGAGTTTTGAAATTTTTCGTTGTAACAGAAGAGAGGTACGGAATTCCAGTGATTGAATTTTCATTTCTGGGTCATAATGAGAAATCAACTCTCATCAGCAATCACATTGTATTGGAGAAATATACTTCCACGTCTTTCATAGCAACCATCCAACCTTTGTCATGTTTCAAGTATTGAACTCTTCATTTCAGTCGTTAAGTGTCGCGATACTCAAAGATCTCACGCTTTGCTGTACCCTAAAACAACAACAATGTCATTGATGCTAACCAAGCTATGTTTAGCTTACCTGCATTGACTCTCTAAGCCATTCTTCGATTTTACGTGAGGAGTAGCACATCGAATTTTTGCATGCTCAAATCGCAAGTTGCGGTTACGGGACGCCCACTCCGCGGCTGATTCTTTACGGGCAACTTTCCTCCACTGTCCTTTTATTTTCTTACCCAAATGCTAACAGTGCTGGTCTTTAAAATTCCACATCCGTAAAATGCCACCTATTTAACTGGAAGTTCCTTAGAAAGTAAGCTTTCGTGAGTTCAAATCTCTGTAACCGATCATTTTTTACATCAGTCGACACAGCTAAAAAAAGAACCACACATTTTAAACACCATTATATACCAACAAATAGGTGCACGGAGGTTCTACTACGCAGTAGAAGGAAGCTAAACGTACAAAGAAGTATTTTCCGTCTGACTGAATGCTAAGCAAAAAGTTGTGCGCGACATTTGTGCGGGCACATTCCTTATTGAACAAGCGTCGTACAAACTGTCTCTCAGTAAAACTAGTTTTAACCAGGCAGAAAGTGAGCTTCATTCAAACATTCTCTGCTGACCATAATTTCCATATAAGAAAGAAATATTTTTTCTAACCGTAGAGTATACAAAGAAAAATATATGTACATATTCCATCCTGTGTCAGACACGTGCAGTATTTATTTGTGCCTAGTCTATTGTTCTGAATTAAAAAATATTGTCTGTTTTCTTTTCATTGGTGTCTGTTTAACTTTCAGGAAGAAATTTTGACTGACGTCCTTGTGTTTTTGTCCTTTCCAGTGCTACACAATATTATTCTTTGCGCCATGAAGAAAGGAAATGTTGGAGCGGGAATCTATACAAAACGCATATGCACTTCCCTTTCTAGAAGAAATGATGGACGGATAATCTTGAGTGTAGGACTTGTTACAACTAATGGCATATTTTCTTTCCGACATTGCAATCTATCGAGGGAGTACGTCAGAAGCGAAATCATGAAACAAAAACAAACAGCCAGAGCGCTGTTGTTACCAGCTACTAAATGTTCCGGAGCAAAAAAAACAAAACAAAACAAAAAACAAAAAAAACAGGGCGAAAGTCAACACCCACTACTAAAATTCGTTTTCAGGTAAGTCGATTCCGTAAGATAATGGAAACGTAAAATGGCCCGCATGTTGTTATTTTTAGGAAATAAATGGCTGCTAAATGTTTTTTTCTTCTTTAGACTACTTGGAAGGCGAAAAAAAGTATGGTACTAACATCGCCTTTCATTACAAGGTCAGGCCAACTCTAACTACTCGATTTTGGCGCTAAGCTAATCCGCCGCAACGTAACTGTTTATCGTAACTTAGAATGCGCGCGGCTTTAATGAGGCGAGGGGGTTGAAAGAAAGAACTGCAAGGAGAAGGCAAGGAAGTTCCCGTCTGTCAATAAATTTACCTTCCCGGCATTCTTGTGCCAAAGAGGGTAAGCTCTGTGCTGAACGCGTCGTACGACAATCTGATTTTGAGAAATTCTTCTAAAGCGATTATTTTCCGATTTGTAAGTTAGTGATATATTTGCAGTGAATGAGATGTTAAAACATAAAGTTCAATTTTAATATTTTGTCGAAAACCATTGAAAACTTCAGAAGTTGACATTAATGTTTTTTTTTCAATTTTTATTACAACGCATGATTTACTAATTATTTTTTTAAAAATACAGTCGAACTTGGTTAAGACGAGCTCGGGTACAACGAGGTCCCGGCTATAGCGAGTAAATGCCTGAAGAAGTTTGGTTTCGTATGCAATTAGTGTTAAATTATCCCACTTGTTACGAGTATCAACTCTGTTATAGTGAGCAAATTTGCAAGACTTTCAGATTTTTTTTTACACCCAGTAAAGATAGCGCAGCATTGAAAGGTGGCCGTCTGTGTGTCACCTGCTTCGAGAGAAAAGAGGGGGGTGTTTTATGACGTCTTGCATTTCAGACCAAGGGTAAGTGGGGGCGGCATTTTGTGGAGGAAAGTTTCCCAGCCTTTCCTTTGTCAACGTTTACGAGAGTGTTCCTGGATTTCGCTTTCTCTCATTGGCTGCCATGGGCTAACCCCACGCATGTTTTCTTAGTGCATTCAGTATTTCAACTTCGCACGGGACATATCGTAACCTTTTTTTAATCAGAAAGTCGCACGCAGCCCTATCCTTGCGACATCACTTATGCTTTCCCTCCTCCTTTTTTATTAAGTGTGATATTGTGAGCACAATGGTTGGTGTTAAAAGAAAGGCTCTCTCCATCAGGGAGAAAATGGATATTATTCAGGAACTGCAAAAAAAAATTCATCTGCTTGCAAAAAGTATGGGCTTTCTTCATCTACCGTATCTTAATTGTGGAAGAACAAAGATGCAGGTTTGTCAGCATATGAAAACAATCTTACAGATTGCAAAAGAAATGAAAAAGTGTGAAAAAAATGATATTGATGAAGCTTTACTTTGTTGGTTTAAAGTTCAACGTGATGCTGGTTTTCCTATCAATGGACCGATTTTAAAAGTGCAAGCGGAAAAATTTGCTGTACAATTCGGTCATGAGAATTTTATATGCAGTAATGGGTGGCTTGATCGCTTCAGGAACAGACACAATATTGTTTACGCAAAAATGTCAGGGGAATCACTGTCTGCGGATATGGCATCTGTAAGTCAATGGCTAAAAAGCGTTTGGCCCAGCTTCATTTCTGAATTCAGTGAGCAGAAGATATTCAATGCTGATGAAACGGGCATCTTTTACAAGGTAACCCCTGACATGACTAACTTTTAAAGGCGAGAAATGCATTGAAGGTAAAATGGCAAAGGATCGGCTAACCGTTCTAATTTGTGCGAACATGGCAGGAAATGAAAAAAAGAAAATTATTGGTGATTGGCAAATCGTTAAAGCTTCGATGTTTTAATAATGTTCAGCATCTCCCGCTTGATTATAAAGCAAACAGAAAGGCGTGGATGACATCAGATATCTTTACGGGGAAATTTCATAAATTGGATCGTGAAGTACGAAAAAAAAACAGAAACATTTTGCTGTTAATAAACAACTGCCTAGCACATCCCAAAGTAGAAAACTTGACAAATATCAAACTTGTGTTCCTACCACCAAACACAACATCAATTCTACAGCCTATGGACCAAGGGATTCTTAGGAGCTTTAAGTACCATTTTCGGTGATTTCTATCGGTACAATTAATTCAGAAAATGGAGAAGCTAGAAATTAAGATCTCCGTATTGGATGCTGTTCGTTTTATGAGAGAAGCTTGGGATAGTGTCACTCGACAACCAACAAAAATTGTTATAGGAAGGCTGGTCTTCTAAAGGAGACTTTAGTAGAAAGCACTGAAGTGATTAATGACAATGATCTCCCCTTATTAGAATGCTTAAAGAGTAGAGATTTAAGCACCTTTAACAATTGCAATTCTCTTGATGATTTTATCGACATTGACACTGCGTCCTAACAACTGGAATTTTAACAGAGGAACAAATTGTGCAAGAAGTCATTGCGGTGAATGAAGAAACTGAAACTGACAGTGAAGGCGAAAACAATTCAGAAACACAAGAGGTTGTGACTTACAATCAAGCACAAAATGCCTTGGATGTTTTGACTAGATTTTGGGAAACTAATTCTGGCAATGAGTGTGTTTTCAGTGCATTATCAGTTGTTAAGCGTAATCTGATGGATTTTCGGTTTAAGTCAAAGACAACGCAGCTAAAATTAACCAAATGTTTTTCATACGAAATAAAAAGGATATGTGCTTTGGGCAGATAGTACTGTATGGTACAAAATTACAATACTGTATAGTACATATTGTATTCCATAAAGTACGTATGTAGTTTACATGTCCGTTTATAAAAAAATTCAACTTAATCTGCATCACATCGTACGTACTTCCATATGTATGTACTACAGTATGTATAATGGTACGTACAGTTCTGTGTGTGTGTAGTACTGTACGCACGCATTTTTCAAGAATTCCACAACTAACCGGAAAATTGTACGGTAATTTCAACTAAACGTAAGTATTATGTATTTCCCAACATTAAACATTGTATGTACTATATTTGATAACGAAATTTATTTTTTTAATGATTTCCTTGATATTTTGGGTCTTTCTCGGATTATACGAGTAACGGCTATAACGTGCAATTTGTTCGATTCCGAACAGCTCGTCTTAACAGAGTTCGACTGTAACTCTACAATTTTTTTCTTTAAAGCTTTTTTCTCTTTCCAAACCACTGTTTGAAAAGCGTTTATTTACATTTTTGGAGAAACACTGAGTTTATAGAGTTTACAAGGCGGTGGCTGATGGAATTTCGACCACAGTGACGGCTAATTTTCGGCGACGATCGGGAAAATTTGGGATTTATTCGAAGGGCGGGAGGAGCGGCTGAAAATCCGGAGTCACCAGCCTAAATCCGGAGGTTTGGCACGTCTGTATTACTGTTTAGGGATACCGAGGT
The DNA here is from genome assembly GCA_039090855.1 of Macrothele yani. NCBI lineage: Eukaryota > Metazoa > Arthropoda > Arachnida > Araneae > Macrothelidae > Macrothele > Macrothele yani. The sequence continues at coordinate 61,337,729 of CM077033.1, read as the reverse complement.
GGAAAAAATTCATTTAGAATATCCAATGTCTGACAAATACATTTCACTGATCCCGAGAAAAGTAGCTGTGGACTGCGTTGGTCAGTAGAAAAATACCTCTTATTGAAGCATGCATCTGATTAAAGTTTCACCGCAATGAATGTGCAAATCGTCCTCAGACTGCATTTAACAGCATACTCAGTGGCCTGGGTAAGGGCTATTAGACGACCGTATGATATCCCTTAACTCAATTTATTGGCTGTTGCTGCTGAGTTAACTTTAATTGATGTTAATCATGCACGACATATTAACAAAAAAAGGTTGTATGTAATCTTAATTTACCGAAGAAAAGTGATAAATGTTGTTATCGGAGAGCATTCGACAATCATTGTAGAATAACTTGTGCACAGGCTGCATAAAATTGACCTCTTATTTAGTTTGCATGTAGGACTGCTGAACAGAATTGGGTGGCAGTCTGTTGCAGTCAGTGAGAGAGATACTGACTGAGACAGGCACTCAGTGGGACATCAATCGCTGCCAACTGAAGGTACTGCCACTAACGGAGCGCTACCGTACCATGAGTGGCAGATTTCAGCCAGCAATAACCCATCACTGCCAGCTGGAGGACAGCAGAGTCCCAACACTTGTGATTTGGCTGGGGTATTATCTTCAGAAAGGATATTTAACTTTGGTATATTTTTTCCTGGCAGGATTACGTTACAAATACGACCCTTCTAATAAATTTGGTTTAATTTCAAAACAAATTTCGTAAATTTGTTTTGTTTTGTTTTATAAGGTGTCAGTAACACCTAGGAAATTTCACCAGGCGCAACCTTACCCTATTATTGTATGATTGGAGATGGTGTTTCTTTCAGTAGTGACTGATTTTGATACCGCTCCTTAATAGTTAAAAAAATTAAAAAGTTTTATTTGAATTCACTGCAGAAATATATGTGACTCCCGCGCCTTCGGGGAAGAGGGATACAGAGTACCCCGCCGGAGTCACAGTTATTATAGTGTGCCTTGCTGGGAAGCTTTGTATTTCAGATGACAAAAAATTTCGTAAAATTATCGTGCAATGGTGTTACGTTAGCGAAGACTAGATGAACATAAATTTTCTCTAAGATGGAACTGATGTTCACAGTAAAATTTATCTAAATACCTAAATCTATGTACATAAAATGTCAAATCTCATGAATCCTGACTCCGTTTTATCTAAATTGATAAGTTAAATAACTTAGACCCTCTACGGACGAGGCCAATTTAATTTAATACTATTTCAAATATTCTGAAGTAGGTTGTCTACATAAATATTAAATAAGCCATTTCAAGAATACTGAATTCTTTACTTACGTATATTTCATTTTATAAACATTAATTTTTGTCATTCATGCATGGAGAGAATTAGCCTTCTAATATCATGAATGATAATTTTCATTTTTTGGTCTTGTCAAGTTGAAACACGTCTCCTGCACTTTGCGTATAAACTAGCAGGGTATTCCCAAAACAGAAAATCACTAACTTTTTTTCTGACGAGTTTAAAGATAATTTTTCTCATATCAATACTTGAACGAATTCATTTTCCACACTAGGCTCTTTTTTCATGTACTCATCTGCTGTTTATCCATAGAAATGATTAATATTTATTTAAAAATGATTAAATAGCAACGAGCTTTTTGGTTTCCGAAGAAATTAACGCCGACAATCTTTGTGATCTGACACCTTTGTCTGAACCGCTAGTCCTGAGAGTTCCTCGAAACTTAGAATTACACCATAAACTTACGAAATTTAATTTCTCTTAGATTGGTGCAGTAACACCCTCTTGTTAACGGCTGTCAGTTTAATGTTCGTTATTTTAATGAAGCAAACACATATTCGCTTTCGACAAATGTCTCCCCGCACGGGGATAACTGGTTTTCCAGTTATTTGGGGAGCGGCGCCCCCACGGCCCGAGCTGACCTTGTGACTGGTCAACATCTGATGTCATGCCACCGTTTGTTTTTATTTTGGTGCTGATGGTGTTTGCAGGGACGGCTGTTCATCCAGCTGTTGGGGAGTCGCGGCCCCACGATCCCGAGCTGGTCTTGTGTCTCGCTTTTTCGTTTTTATTTATTTTCTCCACTGGCTAGTTGCCCGTGTTGTATACTTTACCTAATCGCTACCACGTTATGTACTAACACCCCGGTCTTGTGGTTTTGTTACCCTGCACCACTAACTGTTTTATATTAACCGCTCAGTTCGTAGGTTGCTGAGATTCCGTTTAGGTTCCTTCCAGGATTTGTCTTCTTTGGATTTCTTTTTTTCCTTTTAACTGGTTTGGGTGCTAGACCTACCTGCATGTTTGCCGCGTGCGGAGACCCGTGAGGCGGAAATGGGATGTCTGGCGGCTGAGGTCGCAGGAGACCGGATAAGTGCCTCCTGTGTGCCAACACTCCTCTTCGACCCCGGCTTCGCTGTAAACGGGAGGCTAGAGACTAACCCACCTCTAGTCAGAAGTCTTGTACCAAGTTGTGTGCAGGGCTTTAGCGGCTTTTTTGTCGTATAGCACGGCAGGGTGAGCCCGGGGGCTGTGGGATCATGCCAAAGGCGTTGGCAAAACGGTACCCGGAGGCCGAAGTGTCCGCCGAGTGCGTGTGATCACAGCCAACGGACTATATCTGCAACGTGTAAGCTCCAGAACTGTGTCCAGCGTCATTTTCTTGGCTTGCGGACCTCCAGTTCTCCCTTGTAGGGCTCGGTGCTGGGTGGAGTAGTCTGCAGACGAATCTTTCTTCTTTTTTCGATGGGTAGAACCAAACACAAAACCTCCAAATTTAAGTCACCTGAGAAAATGCTAGTTGCCAACGACTCTCCTTCGTCTTCTCAACCTACCAAGTCTCACACCCTTAAACGATCTTTAGACCATGACCTGGACCAAGAATGTGGAACCTCTTCTTCGGCAGCTGTACCAGTCGCTCCGAAGCGTCGTCTCCCCTCGATTGCTGTGAATACGCATGCTACTCACTTGCTTGTAGAATCCATCGATCCGCATGAGAGACTGTCCACCAGATCTCCCTTTTTCATTTCTAAAGCTTTGGACGCTGCGGTTGGCCCCTTGAAGTCTGTGAGGAAGCTTCGCTCTGGGGACCTGCTTGTCCAAACTTGCAGTGTTTCTCAGAGTAACACTTTTCTGAACCTCACTAGTCTTCAAGGCATTCCTGTAAAAGTGACACCTCACCCGTTTCTTAACACCTCTCGGGTGTTATTTCGGAGTTTGATCTCTTGCCATGCAGTGAAGACGAATTCGTGACTGAACTTGCTGATCAAGGTGTTATTGCTGCACGTCGTATGATGTTCCGGCGTGATGGTTCCATGATTAAGTCAAAAAATGTCATCTTGACTTTTAACTCCCCGAAAGTTCCGACCGAAATCAAGGCTGGCTACTTGGTCTGTGGAGTTCGCCCGTACATTCCCAGTCCTCTGCGCTGTTTCAGGTGCCAGAGGTACGGGCATTCACAACGTTTCTGTAAGAGTTCCGCTCGTTGCGCAAATTGTGGCTCCAGTGAACATAACGGGGAAGGTTGCACTTCTGCGGCCTGCTGTGTTAACTGCGGTGAGGCCCATGTAGCTTACTCCCGCAACTGTAAGAAATGGAAGGACGAGATGGCGATCCAGCGCCTCAAGACCCTGGAAGGCCTCTCGTACCCTGCTGCCAAGGCCAAGTTGGGTATTCCCACCAACCGACAGCGTACTTTTGCCGCAGTAGTTCAGTCTCTGCCACAACCCGTGCAGCCCTTTGTTCCGCGCCCTGTAGCTCTCGCCGCACTTGCCAGGCGATCTACAGCTGAACAAGCGACACAGGTGGATTTCCCCGAGCTCCAGCCTTTTCGAATAGCTGAGTCTGCGCCTTCTCTTTCGAAGACGACCGACTTTTCCAGTTCTCAGCAGAAAGCCTGCACGTGCGGAAGACCCGGCCCTCAATCCGCAAAGGTGTGCAGTGCCCATCCAACTGTCGCGGTCCAACTGCCCACCATTGCAACTGTCTCGGACTCAGCGAGGTCCCCACCCTCACCCAACATTATAGAGGAACATCGGGGGGAGGGGAGAGTGACAGTTCGTCCCCAGCCTCAACTAACATTGCAGAGGAACATGAGGGGAGGATAGTGACAGTTCGTCCTCGCCCTCGGCCAGCATTATATTGGAGTGTGTGGGGAGTAGAGTGACTCATCCTATGTGTAGTTGTGTTCGATTTCGTAATGTGTTTTATCATTCTCATTCCTCAGTTTTAATTAATCGGCTTGTTTCTCACCATTGTACCATGTTTTTCATACTGTTTGTTTCATTGTCTTTTTTGGCCCTTCTTTTGTACTCATCGTTCGGTTTTACTTGGTCAGCCAGATTTTGCGATTTATGCCCCGTTTTTTAATTTTGTCTGTTTGTCTTGTATCTGGCGCTCTTTTGCCAACCATGGCCCTTGCGCCAATAAAATCAAATAACCAACCAACCAACCAACCGACAAATGTCTACACCACTCAAGAAGAATTTGAAATATTTAAAACAAAATTTTAAGTAACATATTTTTCAAACGTTTTACAGCAAGGAAGCAAATGAGGATCTTTAAAGTACTAATGCGTTTAAAAAGTAAACTTAACGAAGCCAACTTTTATCACATCTACATGCATGAGGCATTTCTGATAAAGTGCGAAAGGCACTTCTTAAAACCTTGTTTACTAACGACGAGACACGTATTTTAAAATTTTAATTGGTATTTAGGTGTGTTAAAAGGAATTTCGAATTCGCATAGTTTCAAGATACTGATAAATATCACCTTAACGGTGTGCAGATGTGTAAATGGAAAGTTGAATTCTTAAAGTGAACCTGATTAGTAGCAGTTGTTGATATATTATTAAGAAAGTGTCCGGATTTAGTGTGGGTGGTATGAAAATTGGGAAAATGTATTGTACTGGTGTTTTCTTATTTATTTTACTGTTATTATAGCAGTTTAATGAACTTGAATTTATTAAACACTGCTGTTAATAGAAATTGCACCACCTTAAAGAAATTCTCGGATTTGCATGAAATTTGCAAAGTGAATAGGGAACCATAGGAGATGCAAACGATTAGAATTGCAGCGCACATGCAAATGTGAGACTCGCGCAACACCATCGGAAACATCACAGCAAGGGGTTATAAAATAAGGCATACAGAAAGCAGGTTTTTAAATTTGCAAAAGCTGAACTAGACCGTACGCAGTTGTTTTGATGTAAACATGCCATGTAGGAAGACGGGAATACAATAGAAACAATTGACGGAGTTTTTAAGAGGTAGAATCGTTGGATTCAGAGAAGGTAGTTTACCTTATCGTGATGCACTCGTTAGGCGTAACGCAACTACAGGTATGGGCAGCAGTTGGTTCTACGTATAGTGGTGCAGGGTCTGGAGCTCGAAATCGAACTACTAAACGGGAAGAAAGACATTTGCCCCGTATGCAGTGACGTCGAGCAAAACACTATCCACAACACTTGCTCAGCAATGGAGGTTAGTCACACACCGTCCGATATCTGCAAACCCGGTTCGTCACCGATGGCTGCAAAGAGTCCTCGTTGTTCGCCCTCCATTGTTACGACTTTCCTTGCCTCTGAACCATAGGCGCCAGCGATTACATTTGTGCCGCTAACGTCAAAACTGGTGCGCTGATTGGGAGCGTATTATGTTTTCGGACGAGTCCAAATTCAAATTAGTGCATCACGACGGGCGAATATGTGTTCGCATATACCGTGGTGAACGGCATCTGGAAGGCTGCATTGTGCAACGACATACTGGTCCCACGCCAAGCGTGACGGTCTGTGGCGCTTCACGTTTCATTCGCGCACTCGCCTACTCCGCATCAGAGGCACATAGAACAGAAAACACTACTTCACGAATGTGCTGGGAGCTGAAATTCTACACTTCTTACAGACGATCTATGGAACATTTTCCCAGCAAGACAGTGACCGACCACATGTTTCTCGTACTGCACAAGACGTATTCTGTGCGCATCAAATCGCTCGTCTTTCCAGACCTGCCGCCTATAGAGAAGGTCTGGGGTGCTTTCACGCAACAACTTACTAACATGGCCTGGCCTCAGCGCCTGTAACAACCAACAAATTGTGGATGTGTGCCAAAGCTGGATGGAAAGCCATACCACAGACGACCATCCAAACTCTGTTTAATTCGATAGCATGGCGTGTGGGGCCCGCATCACCGCCCATATTGGATTAACTTGATATTAGTTATTTGGCCTGCCTCATCACTAAATGATATGTAATTGTGGTCGTTTTGAAGCTTTTACCGTAGCTAATCACTCCCATAAATGTCCTTGGGATTGCTTGTTTTATTCTTGGTGTTGGGATTTCTATTAACAGCAGTATATTTACTTTAAATTGGTAGCTACTAGTTACCTAGCAAAGATGTATCAGTTATGACTGCATTGCATTCTCTGATCTCACTCTCTCTCTCTCTCTCTCTCTCTCTCTCTCTCTCTCAATTTGTGAAATGTTGTGTTACTTTCAGAAACTGAAGCATGATTGAATTGTAATTTAACAAACTATGTAGAAACTAAAATTATAAACTTAGGAGTTTACCTTTCAAACGCGGCTACTGGGAATATCATGGTTGCCAGCACAGCTGGAAAGGAATCTTTACCTATGTGTGGCTTTTTTATTTATTTCTTTTCCTTTTTTTCTTTTCCTTTTATTTTAATGGTCGTCAAGATCTTTTCCAGAGTTAAAACCAGGCACCCCCTTAAAGTGTTTAATAAGGGGCACACTACGTTTAGAACCGTTAGTTGCACTATAGATGTAATTTTAAACATAATATTCTGAGAAAAATATCTTAATTTATTTACAGATTAGGTTACTGGTCTTTTTTTAACAAAACTTAGAAAGGACAATTGGAAGCAAAATAAATTCTGACATCTATTAAGTGGCTACAGAACTGAATACCACCCTAACTCCTCAGGTGTGGCTCAGGTATGCAGATGATATATTCTTTGTATGGACCCACGCGAGATATTTTCCACAGCATTTCCTATCAACGGTTAACTCCTCTACCGCCAATATAAAATTTACCGTGAAGTACGAATCTAATATCTACTTGCCCTTTTTTGGATGTTCTAGTTCGGAAGCCCCACACTGGAAATCTACACATCCAGGTTTCTTTCAAGCCTTGCTACGTGCCTAGTCCTATTCTCCCAGCTTCAGCCAGCTTACAAACGTTGCTGCGATCCTAGTCCTATTCTCCCAGATTCAGCCCGTCCTAAGGGATATTAATATCCTCGTTTCCCATATAGGACTAATAGAGCATTTATGTTATCCTCTAACAGAATGGCCTGTGACACGATCGAAGACTAATAACCTAAGTTCTCTAACATCATCTGTCGGTTTTCACTCGCAAGTTATCAATGATATCGTCAGAAGAGCGGAAGCCATAGACTGTAATCGTGCTACTACCAAGACGACTTGCTCCCACACCCATCGGGCATCTCTTATTTTCTCAAAAACAGTCTGAATAAATTTCGTTTAAAACATAGTATAAAGGCACCAAGGTAACTCTTCTCACCACAATTCGGGATCCTGCCACACTACCAACGAACGCTGGTGTTTATTTCATCCCCTTTGGAGTAACTTAATTGTTCCTTAAAATAATATACGAGTGTAATCAAGCAGACCTTTAAGTTAAGACTTTTTGAACACAAGTGTGACATAAAACTAGGTAAGTTAACAACAGCTTTGGCACGCGAGGTTTTAAACCATGAGGCTATCCCAAGTAGAATGAGATCAAGGAAATCGCCCCATATGACAATCCAGGTTATAAACCATGGCAACCGCTTTATAACCAGGTTATAAGGAGGTTATAAAGCATGAGGCTATCCCAAATGAGATGAGATCCAGTAAATCGCCCCATACTACAATCCACAGGCCACCGCATTTAGAGAACCAAGAGAAATTCTTAGTAACGCCTGATATGTTCATATTTCCGCTGACCTACCAATGTTGTTTTTTTTTTTGATGGGAGATTTAACGACCACCGTGAGCAACTCAATGGGCTATAAGCAGTCGCCCGTCCCTCATTTAGGGCCACTGGTTCCATGGAAGCGAGAGAGCTAGTACCGTAAAGCAAACACAACATCCATGCCTCACGGGATTCCAACCAGGACCCCTTTTGGACGAATGATCAGAACCCATCGCTTAGACCACTTGTTTGACGAGCACTTCTCGGAATTCCACGAGTTTAATCAGCGTTTTAATGCTTTGTCTGCTCGTGTTTTGATCTGTGTTTCTAACATAACGTATTGTTTAGGTTTGGAATTATTTAGAACTGTTCTGTTTATTTTATAGTGAACAAATTCCTGAAGAAGCCGTTGTCTGGTGGCGAAAGCTTGCTTTTGTGTCTCCGGTGCTTACTTTAGAAACCCAAGTAATAGAAAAAAAGGGAAAGAACTAAATCTCAGGAAGAAACATCACAACAGAGGTTTCAGACATCTAACTGTAAACTAGGGATGCATTATTACTGCTACAAATTCTTTAAACAGAAGTTGAATTGGCAAACGCAAAATATTATTCATTCAGAGTAGCATAAATAATATGGAGTTCTAATTTTTGGAAAATCATTTCGTAAACTGTGTACTTTAACTGGGGAACGCAATTTTATTGGTAATTCCTAAAGAAATATTCGGCCATACCGACCATCACTCTCCGTACGGTGTCCACAATTTTCCACATCATAAGTGATATAGCTGCTCGTCTTATATCTGCTATTTCTGACGTTAATCAAGTTCCTACAAAACCCTCACTAATGATCTTGACTTTTCTGACGTCACTGAGATCTGAAAGTATCGTTGATTACGCCACAATAGCTGTTCACCAACGACTGTAGTTTTGGTACGTGATAGGCGACATCGTGCTGCACCTCATTTAAATACCTGACGGGTAACGGGTGACGGCAGCTCTAAGATTTGCACTCCGTGCAAATCCTGTACTGCTGTTACAGTCATGGACACCAATATTGTGATTAACGTCTATATATCGAACACATCTATAACTTTTTCAAATATTACTGTTCTTTAACAAATCTGATAATTTGTTTTCATAACGATGCTCTTTAGTTTATGAAATTATATTGCTGCACCCTGAAATTTTACATAGGCTGCTTATTACTTTTTAAGGTTATATAGTTCTGACTCAAGCAAATCTTTTCTCAGAAAACTAAAAAAAAATATTTAGGATGGCACAGCAAAAAGAAAACAGTACTTACGGAATTCTGAAATTAAAAAGTGTTCGCACCCTTATTAAACAGAGTAGAGTATAAAAACCATGCCGAAAACTACAAGAAAACGATATTTCAATTTTATTTATTTTCTAAACACACTGGCGGGAAGTGAAAAAAGAACACCAAGAAAGAGACGCCTGATACCAACGAATATTATACAGCATAATAACGGCATACAGAGGATAACGTGATCAAAACATTATGGCAAAATACAGCTGTATTTGCTGGTAAACTGAAAAATAACATTTCCATGTAACATGGTTAGTACGAGGTTGAACCGCCATGAACTGCGTCACACTGTGCAATTCTGGCATGGAGTCTGTCGTACAGATGTTGGATGTAAGTTTGGGGTATTGATTTCCAAACATCCTCAAACTGGACGCGTAAATCTGGGATGGTCGTGGCTGGCCGTGGAGACCGGATAAGTCGTTGTCCCATAAAATCCCACACAGGCTCAATGGGGGAAACATCCGGTGAACGTGCAGGATATGGAAGTTGTCTCACACCCTGAAGTGCATGTTAGGTTGCACGTGTGGTGTGTGGGCGTGCGTTATCTTGCTGGAAAACACCACGATGGACCAACCTTACAAATGGCACAACAACGAACTGAATGATGTTGTTGATGTAGGACGTGCTGTTTAACGTACCCGGTACAAACATTAGTTGTGTACAGGAGTGATTGCTGATCGCTCCCTACACCAGAAGACCAGGTGTAGGCCCTGGGTGTTGCTGGCTGGATGCAAGAAGGGTGGAGACGCTCCCTTGTGCTTCTGCGAACACGCATACGGCCATCGGAGGCTCCCAAGTAGAATCTGCTTTCATCGCTGAACACGACAGATCGCCATTGATTTTTCCAGTGCAGACGTTGGCGACACCACTGCAGCCGTTCTTTACGGTGGGCTGGAGTCAGCGGTACACATGCCAGAGGCACACGTGCACGTAGTCCTGCATATAGTAGACGGCTGCGGATTGTTAGCACATTCACCTCACGTGCAACGGCAGCTCTGATTTACGTCGCAGTGGATGTTCTGCTTGACAACGCCGCTCTTCTTATGCGTCGATCGGTCCGCTCATCAGTCCGTCTGTGACTCCCGGTTCCCCGTCTTCTCGTGTGGGAATGTTCTTTGGACCATCTACGCCACCATCGTACCACCACCGATACTTCACGTCCAATTCGCTCCGCAATACGACGATACGACCACCCTGCCTCGCGGAGTCCGACTAGATGACCTAGCTCAAAGTCCGATGACTGCTGAAATCGTACACGTCTTCCATTTCCAGGCATTGAAGCTTCTTCAGGGTTTTCGCACGTGTCCGTACGCCGACGACTGATTACATTCACTTCGCCGTACTCCTTAAATACCACCGACGCTAATTTGCCTATTATCCGGTGCTGTGGCGTAAGCACTCACATGTTGGTCCCGAAATTAACATCACACCTACGTATACTCGACCCCATTAACATATGTAAATTTCATGATCGTCAGCCAATTCCTTCTTGGTGTTCTTTTTTCACTTTCCGCCAGTGTACATTACTGTAGATTACATGTTTGTTTGCTTGTAATTACGTACACTAAGCAAAGCTGAACACATTCCACACAAACAGTTTTTTTTATATGTTAACGCAACACCCATTTTTGTAAATCAATACATGAAATATTACTGCTTTAATTACCAGATTTTTTAAAGTATTTGTATATCTTCATTCTGCCGACATGTGGTATCTGTGAATCCTTTGTCAAATTCTTGAGCCTGTTTTTCCTTCTTCATAATCCCTCACTTTCCTTTTAGGGGGTTCAGCCACTCCCAAACCTATGGGCCATAATCACACGGTAATACCTGATTTGAGGCTGCTGGTTCGAGTAAAAGAAGAGAGACAGGGCCGTAATAAAGGAGCACCATCCATGACCCATATGGGACTGACACCCGGACCCATCTATGAAGAAGGGTCTTAAACCAACCGTAAAACAACACCGCTACAGATTTCCAATGATGTCTTTCCTGATTTTAAGCTTCTAAATGTTTGATCGTTTCTTGGCATACTTTTTCCTTGCTGTGTTTGTGCAAATCACTTAATATCCCCTTTTCCGTATGAAGTCAATTTTCAGCTTAAAGTTAAACTCGAATCAGAACTTTATATTAGTAAGCATATCGTTACGGTCTGGTTGTTTAATAAGATAGCACTTGCGGAGAAATTAGAACGCAGTTAACGACACTCTGGTGTGTATCAGGATTCATGACTCTGTAACATGAAATTTAAAGAATTCTGACCTCTAGGGTAAAAGTGTAGATTTCAGTCTTATTCTGTAACTCTTTTGTGAAACCTACAAAGCCATTCATATTAATCTGCACCCAAATTCCATTGCAACATGTTTAAATTGCAAATATATCGATGCTGTGTTCCATGAAATATGAATAAAAAATTCCAATACTTCTGCATTTTAATCCATTACCCGTTTTTTAAGAAGTATTATAAGCTTAAATATTTAACTAGAAACTCTGACATTGCAAAGCTAAGTATGACCAGGAAGGAATAATAATATATGTGCTGCCGAATTCAGAGTAGCATTTTAATCATCATCATCATCATCATCATTGTCAACCATTATCAATCCACTGCTGGACGAAGGTCTCCCCAAGTTTCCTCCACAACGGTCTGTCTTGTGCCAGTCTCCTCCATGTCACCCCTGCATACCTTCGAATTTCATCCACCCATCTCCCATGTGGTCTTCCTCTGGGTCTTTTCCTGTCCCTTGGAATATGTAGAGTTTAATCGCATTTGAGTCTAATTCCATGAGAAAAATATAAGGTTGTCACGATATTTCACAGTGTAACATATCATAGCTAACCAAACCACTGACGTACATGAAAAATAATGTAAAATTTACATCGGGATACCTGTCATAATCATTCATTTTTGAGGATTCAGTATGTTACAAACGTGTCCTAGAACAACGTATTCTGACTGAACTAAACTCGAAAAAGTCTACTAAAATTTCCTTCAGTTATATATGGTATTCTTCAAAATGAGTGATGAGAATAGATTTCTCTCCGTTAAGCTTAAAGTGGGGATCTGGGTGTAGGGTTTTTAAGTTTTTCCTTTTCGGTTGAGAGAAATCCGAAGAATGTTGAGTGTCAATACGTTCTGAGTGGTTTTGGTGAATGCGGAATAATTGCAAGGTGTCGAGTTTGAGGATTTATATTTGTTAATTAAATTGGCTGTTTAAGTGTCAATAGATCATTGTTTCGCTGCACGGTGGAGCTACAAATCAATTCCATATTTCTCATGTTCCTTACGTATGCGCTGTATTCCCTAAATCTGAAACTCCGTGTCTTTGGGGGTGGGGGGGGGTCTCTAATGTGATAACTCGTGCTGGTGCCTGTTTTAGCCTTTTCAGTAACATGCATGAAATTTGCCGATATTCGCAGATAAAAAAATTAAGCGCAAATTTAGATAGTTAATATTTCTATAATATACAAACAGAACCAATTAGATAAATGTATATATAACATTTGGCTTATGCATATAAGCCAATATATTTTATGCAGCCGTTATATCTGGTGCATTGCCGCTGAGGCACAGTCAACTAATAACTCATTGCCGAAGCATAGCAGAAAAAGCACAAAACGTATCGGGATGGCAGCAATTAACGTTACCTGTTTCCGATGCACACGTTCTTTCTTATCGTTTGTTTTTCTTTTTCTCCTATTTTTTTTTTCGTGGTTTGGAGACCATCGCAGACGACATGAAAGACAATACACAGTCTCCGGTCTAATTTTGTGTCACGGTTCCACAGAAGAAAGGTTGTGTGCAAGACCATTATACAAGCTATGCAGCATTCGGTACACCATTCGACATTCCATCCGGAACTTCCTGCACTTTTCTAGTGTGAAGAACAACTATGTTCACTCAGGAAACAGGACAGCATTCTATTTTAAGAACAAAAGATGCATTATCGTTATGGTCAAAGAAATTGAGAAGAAACTTTGCGATGGTTGCCATTCGGCAAATAAAATAGAAATTAAAATAATTTAACGGGTTATTTAGAGTACTACCGAAATCTTACTAATTATCGAATTATCCATGAAGTCACAGCAGCTTTTACTAAACGACATTTGCTCTTATCCTACTGATTCTCATTTAGGTATGAGGAAGCCATGTATCAAATAGACAGCTTGCATTAATTCAGTTGAACGTAATGAACGTAATAGGTTGTATAGCGAAATGTTTTACGCAAAAGAATATGTTTTATTATTGAAACAGAAGCTCAGGTGAAGACGATTTTTGAGTGAAATTCTTTCTGAAGTACATGGGTTTGTTTGATTTTATATTTTAAGAACGTATATTGTTCAATGCATTATACTCATCAGAAAAAGTTACTATCGAACTTACTCCGAAATCGGAAGTTATTTGAAGCTCTGTTTTCACCAGCTGTAAAAGGGAGGTATCATATTTCATCAACCCTTAAAAATATCTTCAAAAATAAATTTATAAATAATACTTTCGCTTATATACTGCAAAGTGAAATAACATAGGGATGGCAAATATTGTTTCGTTCCCTCAATAAAATTTTTGACATAATGATACTTACTGTTTCTCACAATTTACAATATCATTCGTGCATACTTAAAATTACACTTTACGTTAAAACTGTATATGGTCGTAATTTCTACGATAGTTGCAAGCGTTTTTTTAATTTTAATTTCGACATTGATATGCTCCTATAATATTCGTCAGGATTGGAATTATATATATTCTTAAATATCAACAGAAACAAAAAAAATGACTTTAGTTTTCTTGATAAACGTATATGGATGAGCACTAATTACTCTGGTGTCTAATCTTAGAGTCTGCAAGGCAATAATGGGGAAATATTCCGACGCTACAATGTTCATTTTCTTATTTTTGTTTTTGAATCCATGAAGACTTGCAAAGCCTGAAAGCGAGCAAATCGGTTGAAAGTCTACCTCTATGCTAAATCAGACATCGCATCTTCGCAAAAACGTTGAAACAAAGAAGGTAACGGCAATAGCTCAGCAGTAAGATATTTAATGATACTTAGCAAAAAAAACTTTATTGAATTTAAATTGAAAAGTAACAAAACATGCCACTAATGTATTTTTTAGAGACAATGGTGTACGCGGTTTTTATCATTGATTCCATAACGTACTTGTCTTCATTAATATGACAGCGATGTATTTTCCATGTCTTTAGAATATCATTCCATACAAACTGTGACTTTCAGAAAGCAGATTCCATGATATCGTATGTTAAAGGGAAATTTTCATCTCCCCGTAGATAGTAGATTATTTGGTATATAAAAGGACATTTCAAGAGTCCTGGTTAACAAAGTACAGTAGGGGGTGTAGATAGTGAAAGATTCAAGGCGATCCTGCAGGAAACAAGGCAGGGAAGACTGCACCTTTTTAGGTTGGGGATTATGCGAACTAAGAAGGAAAGCTAGAAACGTGTTAGGAACTTCCATAAATTAATTTTAAGCTATATTATAGGTTAAAATATTGTATTATAGCAGTATTTATTGAAAAATTAATAAGCACAGCAATACCATTTCAAGGATGTATATGTATGTCCCGAGCGTTCTTCCTCTTTTAATGCTCTTAATGACTTCAAAAATGGCTGCCCCTTCGGGATATTTCTTTTCTATTTTTTTTATAGAATGAAATGACATAAAACTGTTAACACATAAAGACGAAATTTGATATTTTCAAGCTTTGTTTAAAAAAATATTTATTGTGGATTTGGTTCAAAGTGGACAAATGCAATTTTGTATAACTTAGGCTAGGTGATTGTCTAAAAAACAATTTGACGAAATGTTTTTAGGAACTCCAAAAAAGGTAAATCATTCAGGGAAGGCCGAAGATAACATACTGATAATTTTTTATACTATGAATAATAAATTACTAACTGAAAGATTTATTAACCAGAAACTCTATAGAATCTAATTTATTCAGCGGAGGAACGTGTTTCCGAGCTGATACAGCGGTCTGCAAATACCATACATATCTAAGAATCGTATGTTTTTCATTATGGTACTGTTGTGTCTACACTTTTGAGACATGAAGATTATCCTCCCTTCACGCTTTTACTATAAACGTATAATTATATCGGTTGCATGTATTGGTTACCCATTACGTACTGAAACGCAGTTGGAAGTATTTGACTTGCATTTGAATGTGTTCAGTTGATTCGTGTTTTTTGAGTTTTAATGATATAATTTGTGCCTTAAGATTTCAAACGGAACTCATTGAATACAAAGCGTTTCAAAAATGTGTAATCGTAATGTGTACGGGGATTGAAATGGAACACCGTAGGCTATTGCTGGTATTTATAGAGGCACAAATTGATCTGCGAATTGTATTGCTGTATTTTAAGCAATCGTCTGTACAGTCATATTCTTGAAGTAGTTGTCTCTGGATAAGCTGAGCCTCCCCTGATATACCCGAAACTATGGCGGTGAGAACTATATTTTAGTGAAATCAAGATTTTAACTGTTGTATTAAGAAGAAGAGATTACTATCCGAATTATTTTTTGCATATAGAATTTCAAATCCAACTTTGTAAAATTTTACTGAAAGACAAAAGGTGGGCAAGAGCTGTATCCAACTCTGCAAAAAAAAGGTGAAATTTTCCAACTCTAAAATTTTCCAACTTCCAACATCCAACTCTGCAAAAAAAAGTTGCAATTTTAAAATTATAAGTATTGAACTTATAAATATTTTATTATATTAATTTGAATGTAATAAAGCACAACGATTTTGATAAACTACTGTACTTATTACTTCTGTTCAAATCTTTGCTTTAAAGAGGAAGATTTTATGATCAAATTTTTATAACTAGACCTGATGGCAAATCTTTTTACTGGAATTTGCAGCTATTAGCTACTTTCAATTTTTCTCCGGCATTTTCTGACCTCTTAAAATGAATCAATGCTGTAAGACGCGTGCGCATAAAAATGCTGAATTCCCGATAAATTTGAAATCGGTTTGCTTTCGGTGTTATTCCTCATTCATAAACTATAAGACTAAAAAAATGTTTTCTTGCAAAAAAATTGTTAATAAGTAAAAGAGAGAGAAAGTAAACCTTATGAGCTGCAGCACTTATTTTAATCAATACAATCTTGCCTTTCATTTCGAATTACTCATAGACCCATTTCAAAACATAGACATAATACATTACCAGACATTTATATTTTTTACGGTTTGTACTTTTCCTCTGAAATAACACTTTAGGCTAGTATATGAGGAATTTTGTAGTTCAGTGTTCTGTTGGTAGGTGGTGTTTGTGTGCTTCAGTTCACAGCATTGTAACTACTTCTAAACACGCTATTGAGGAATTCCCTCTTTACTGTATGCAATTCCCTTCACTATAGATGTGAAGCATTATACTCTACTTATAAAACGACCAAGTGTTTCCTTAAGAGTCACACTTCCTGAATTAACTCAAGTCTGTCATATTATCTCAGAACCGAAAGAAAATGAAAAAAAATCCTAGCGTCAGAAATATATTATTCCAATAAGGAAAGCATGCCAAAAAATACCTAAAAGAATGGTAACTACTGAGATTGATATATGTAATGTTTCAGAATTGTTTCCGGACACAAAATAACGGTACTTAATGCTATAAAACAGTAATGGTGAGAATGCTTGGAGAAATAATATTGAAAGTAGTAATAATCTGAAATTGAATCCAACATTTCAGTTAATGTGTATTTTAGTTGGTATTGTGTTTCTTCGTTAATGGAAAAGAAAGGCTATGGCAATATCGTCATAAGCTGAGCGAAGTTCCTGCATTTCACATTATCTTTCTATCTACCTATCTATCAACCTACCTATGTAGCATTTTTAAATACTGACGCTGTTCATAGGCGAAATGAAGCCCCGTTGCATGATCTCTGCTCTATTTTAGATTCTCTGAAAGGAAATGAAATATTGCAGCATGAATAATACAACGCCCATGTGCTACTCTCAAGGGTTTCGTCGAGATATGTTATTAAAGATGTAGTTTGTTGGTCTCACACTTTGAAATCCATCGTTAGGTAAACAAAGTATGAGCTTTGATTACTTTTAACGAATTTCAAATAAACAACTTACATTTTGTTGGTAATAATATGTAAACACTTACCCAACTTAGAGTACTGAGTTTCCAAACCACTATGCAATTAAATAATTATAGATTACACTTTACTGGATCCATATTTTTATGCATTAGTCGGCCCTCTACTGCCTTGAAAACTCCAATGCACATCTTCTAGTCTCTATTTTAGCAAAAATGTTCTAAAAATATTTTCTCTTGACTTTTTTCAAAGATCTGAAGGCAGCTTCCTGATTCATTTCTGAAAAGCGTAGAACTTTCTCCCCGAAAGTGTAACAGACTTAACCTTACTTTCCGAAACATTTTATGCTGGTTTACCGAATACGTACCCAAAATATTCACAAATAAAGGTTATTTAAGCAGTTTTTGTATGAAAGAAATTTCTTTTTTCTTGAGAAATTATCAGATTTATTTTCGTCCAAAGCATGTCATGGCTTACTGAGATAATATTTCTAACATTTCTTCTTGGTCGTGATTAAGTGAAACAATTGAAAAAGGAACAAGGTAGATAACATGATACTTTGATAAACTGCATGGAATATTGCTGAGAATTATAATTTTTAACACGCATATAAGCGTACAAAAATTTCAGAAAATTGCACTATGTTGTATCTGAAATTACAGTAGGTAGAAAATGTCTCAAATATTCACAATGCACATAGTCAAATATTTTAACAAATTTAATTAAAACTTCTGAACATTTGATACATCTGGTAACAATCCATAGTTGTGTAGAAAGCAATTATTCTTTGCTTTTTCGAATAAGCTTTTTTACGCTTTTCAACCGTAGGTTGAAGAAGCGTATATGCTCCGGCTTTGTCCGTCCGTCCGCCTGTCCGCACGATAACTGGCGTAAAAATGGTTCGATTTCGATGAAATTTTAGTATTTGTTAGAGAACCCACCTGGGGACGAAACCTATTGAAAATGGGACAAATGGGGTCAAAGGTCACGACGAAGGAGCGGGATCCATTCCATTGCACTTATGCGTCATAACGTGCGTAAATACGGTTCGATTTCAATGAAATTTTACTATGTGGTAGGAGACCACCTGGGAACGAACCCTATTGAAAATGGATGAAATGTGGTCAAAGGTCAGGACATAGGATTGCGATCCACTCTATCCCCCTTATCCCATATTATTAAGGTGGACGTCAAGTAATTTTGATTCCTATACTTCCAATGGAAAAACTTTTGTACACATTTCCTTCACAATTAATGTGTTCCCAAGAATGAAAATTTTAACATCGATTAAAATAACTTCATATTATAACTTGGAATACTTAATATTTTCTAAAACATAACTATATTTATATTAAAAATCAATAACTTTCCCTTTGGCGGTGTTGAAACCAGAAAAAGGATGGCGTGACCTGTACTTTGATGACGTCAGTAGACAAACAAATGTTGGATTGAATATTTATGGTTATGGTTTAGAAATATTAGGTATTCCAAGTTATAAAATGAAGATATTTTAATCGATGTTCAAATTTTCATTCTTGTGAATGCATTAATTGTCCAGCAAAAAGATGGCGCGACCTGTAGACAAACAAATGTTGGATTGCCTAATTATTGTTATGTTTTAGAAAATATTAAGTATTGCAAGTTATAAAATGAAGATATTTTAATTGATGTTCAACTTTTCATCCTTTGGAATGCATTACTTGGGAAAAAAATGTGTATAGAAATTTTTCCATTCGAAGTACAGGAAGCAAAATTACTCGACGTTCACCTTAAAGGAGCAATTCTTGTATGTATGTAAATTTTTTTGATGAAAGTCGTTAACCTACCGTTTTCTGGAACTAGAAATCGATTTAGCTTGATCTCGACTTTAGGAAAATCCGTTTAGTGTAATCGTCATTAGATGTTAGCCCGCAGTCACGCCATCTGTCTTATTACGTCACACGTTGTGTGTGTATCCTATTAAAATTTTATGACGTCTCACTCTTGCCAGCAGATGGTCGCGATTCCCATCTGTCTCATTACGTCACGCGTTTTGTGCGTATGTTCGTCCGCACGATAACTCGCGTAAAAATCGTTCGAATTCGATGAAATTTTAGTAAGTGGTAGTGGAACAGCTATGAAGGAACTCAGTTGAAAGTGAACGAAATGGGGTCAAAGGTCAGGACATAGGAGCGGGATCCATTCCACTGCTCTTATGCGTCATAACTAACGTAAAAAAGGTTCGATTTCGATTACATTTTAGTATTTCGTAGGGGACCACATGGTGACAAACCCTATTGAAAATTGGCGAAATGGGGGTCAAAGGTCAGGACATAGGAGCGGAATCACTTCCAACGCAAATATGCGTCATTACTTAAGTAAAAATGTTTCGATTTGAATGAAATGTTAGTATGTTGTAGGGACGTGCCTGGGGACAAATCCTATTGAAAATGGTCGAAATGGGGTCAAAGGTTAGTACACAGAAGTGGGATCTATTCCATAGACCTTATGCATCATAACTTACGTAAAATTGCTTCGATTGCGACAAAACTTTATCATGTTATTTCGGAGGTATACTGAACCAGTTCTGTTGAATATCATCGAAATGGGATCAAAGGTCATGGCACAGGAGTGAGATTTATTCCACAGCCATTTCCCTCATAACTTGAGTAATAACTTGAGTAACGATTTCCAGTATGTTGGAAAGCGTGTCATAATCAATGCATTGCATGGTTTTACTAACTTGTTTAATTTAGATCATGTTTCGCACGAAGATATCATATGTGATAATATTTAATTAAACTTCAAGAATTCCAAATTGATAACGAGGAACAGTACACCAATTAAGTAGTAAATAGTAACACTGCACTAGTGATCCGATTTATTGGCGTAGGAAGTAGACAAATTAGCGTTTCCAAGCTTTTGCACATCAGACAGATGGCTTTTTCAAGGAAGTTAGACAGAAACTGCAACTGAAAAATAGAACGCATTAACAATTTGAACACGGAAACGTGACTTGAAAACAATAGATACGACGTTATATTCATTTAAAGATATGACGCATCACGTTGGTTGCACGCGCGATATCCTCGTAGGCAGAAGGCTTTACTTGAAGAAATGGTTCCAAATTCGTGGCAACTCGAGTGAGACGCAATCGTTGCAAGTATCACTTTTGGTAAAGATCTCCAAGGTTTCCCGAATGGCTGTACCTTTTAAGGGTAGACTATCTACCTACTCTAGTAGCTACCTAGTCTACCCCTAAAGGTACAGCCATTTGGGAAACCTTCGAGATCATTACCAACAGCGATACTTGCAATGATTACGCCTCGCTCGAGTTGCCACGAATTCGGAACCAATTCTTCAAGTAAAGCCTTCTGCCTACCAGGATACCGCGCGTGCAATCAACGTAATGCGTCATATATTTAAATGAATATATCGTCATATCTATTGTTGTCAAGTCACGTTTCCGCGTTCAAATTGTTAATGCGTTCTATTTTTCAGTTGCAATTTCAGTCTAACGTCCTTGGAAAAGCCATCTGCTTGATGTGCGAAAGCTTGGAAACGCTAATGTGTCTACTTCCTACTAAAATAAATCGGATCACTCGTACAGTGTTACTATTCAAGAAATTCCAGTTCTCATTACCGGAAAGTCTCCGTGTTAGGAATCCGGAATAAGTGAGAGCAGACATATACAGCTTTCAATTACTATACGAACGGAATCATGGAAAGGCTCCCTATAAAATTCAAAATTTTCGGTTAACCCTCATAAAACGCGAATTTTCCGTTATTAGCAGGGAAAGATTTAAAAGGGAATTTGCGGAAAAGATTTCCGTTAAATTCCATCATTTTGCGGAAAAAATTGAATCAGAAACATGCTTCATTTATTCCCGACAGAAATCGTGGGAAATGGCTCTGGAATTTTAGGACCGTTTTTACAGTGCAGGGTGCTTAACTCGCTCAACTCGCTTTCGTCGATCGACAGGAAGTCCATTTAATTCAAAAAGGTAATTTCCGATAATGAACAAACATAAATTTTTACACACCTTGGCCATTGAATTAGAAATCATTATGCAGATGTACGTAAACGTCACTTACGCAGTGTACATGCAAAATACGTGGTCACGTGCATCAACACGTGATTTAGGAAACTAGTTAAGATTGCTGTTCATCGGTAATCGTCAGTACTGTTGATCATAATGGGAAAAACAAAAGAACTTCCGGTGTTCGATAAAGTGCTTATTATGGGAGCCCATCTGGCCGGAACGACGATTTTGGAAAAGAGCAGAGCTGATTGGTTTCTCAAAAGGTGAGATATCCCGGGTCTTTAATTAGTGCGAAAATAACCCGCAGTGCTTGTTTAAGAGGCCTAACTGTGGCGCGACAATAATCTGGCAGGAACGAGATCGCCGCCGTCTGAGAAGGCTCGTACGGAGAAACAGAATTTCCTGTGTGCAGCACCTGTACCAAGCATTCAATGAAGGCTATCCCCGACAGCTAACTCAGGGAACTATGCTCAGTGAATTGAAGAGGATTGGTATTAGTAGTCGCCTGCCTATATGGAAACCACTGATTTCTGCGAAGAACCGGAAAGTTCGTCTACAGTGGTCTCGAGAACACCGTGACTGGACACCGGGAGACGAAAAAAAGTCATTTCACCCGACGGGTCGAGGTTTCTGTACCGACGGTAAGCAGAGAGTTTGGCGGGAGCTCCATGAAGCAGTGAACCTAGATTGCCTTGTAAACACGACTTAAGGTTCTGTAGATATTATCATGGTGTGAGGCACGTTCTGTTAGTACGAAGCGCGTCCTCTAATATTGCTGAAAATCGGGTGGTCTCCAAGGATTATCTGAACATTGTCGCCGATCAAGTCCACCTTGCAATGTGGACATTTTATCCAGCAGGTGACAGGTATTTCACGGACGAAAATGCTACAGTTCATTGCGCGAGATGCGTCCATTGGTTCAGCGAGCATAACAGCAACTTCCACAATCTTCCTTCCTAGGTCACCACAAATCCCAGAACTCCATTGAGAATGGATGGAGCATGTTAGAAAAACAAAATCGAGAGCAAAGTCTTTTTCCGTCAAATCTGAGCCAACTAAAGGATCGTTTGGTGAACGCCTGGTATGCTGTAGACGTAGATGCACTCCATCATCTTGTGAAGTCTATGCCAAACCGCATATGAGCTGTATCTCGGCTTGCCTGCGACTTTGCAACTGACTGTCCACAGTTCATAACCTCGTTGCTCCTAGCTCTGTTTAACTTCAGTTCAACGTGCATGCTCACCACTGGTTTTCGAAATCAAACTTCAACATAAAGCTTATATCTTCTAACAAATGTGAATATAATATGCACCATACATAAGCTGACCAGACGTCCCCAATTCGTGAGGACAGTCCTCGAATTTAGTTTACTGTTCCCCAAAAACGTCTGAAGCCTTTGGGGACGCAAATTTTCCTCAAATTTTAATGTTTGTCCCCAAATGTCCTCGAATTTACACTTCCTCATTAACCCTTTAGATTTCCAATGAAAACTGTTCTTAAAAATAGTTTCCGTTGTACTAATTTTTTTGATTGGATGTTTAACGACCACCGTGAGCAACTTAATGGGATATAAGCAGTCGTCCGTCCCTAATTTAGGGTCACTGGTTCCAGGGAAGGGAGAGAGCCAGTGGCGTAAGGCAAACACAATATCTATGCCTAACCGGGATTCCAACCGGGACCCCTTTCGGACGAATGATCATAGGCCATCGCTTAGACCACAGTGCCACCGGACCGGCGTACTAATTTTCCAACATGCATCTTGTGAAAACAAATTTTGGCTTTTTTTTTCTTCTTTCTGGGTTTAACGACCATTACGAGCAACTCTAAGGACTATAAGCAGTCATCTGTCTCTAATTTGAAACATTCGTTTTAGGGAAGAGAGAGAGCAAGTGCTGTAAGACAAGCACACCACCCATGCCTCATTTGGGACTCGAACCCGTGCCAACTTGTACCAATTCTCGTCAGTGACCAGCACTAAGACACTGCACCACTGGCACGGTCAAATTTCGACTGTACTTGTTCTGAGTATCTCCAAAAACTTTGGCAAAATGAAAAATTCGCCATGCAATTACTATGGTGTGCAGCCTAATTTAAATTCAGCGCATGTACCTAAGGTAAAGCATTTCACTTTTGCTAATATGTTCTCGCCATCATAATTCTACTTTGTCAATGAAAATTACCAACATTTTACAAGATATATCCTTTTAATACGTAGATTTTGATGTATAATATCTCACTTATTGAAGCAATGCAGTTTTGTGACAAAGATATTTGCATGTTTATTTTGAGTACGTATGTGTCCCCAAATGAACCACCGATTTGGGGACGCCACGCCCTTTTGTCCTCAAATCGGTGTCCCGATATCTGGTCACCTTAACCATACTGTACAAATGTATAATACATAGATTTTACCTTACATAAAAATCCTGCGATTGAGACAAAACTTTAGTTTGTTGTTCCCGATTTATACGGAACCAATTCTGTTTATTATCATCGAAATAGGATCAAAGGTCAGGGCACAGAAACAAGATTTATTCCACAGCCATTATCCTCATAACTTAAGTAAGGATTTCTGGTATGTTGGAAACCGTATCTTAATCAATACATTGCATGATTTTACTAACTTGTTTGATACTGATATAGCTATATCCACATCTGGGGCTCTCCAGATTATGTGAATTAAATAACATTTTGGGAAATTTTTGAACTGAAATCTATTCTGAACTATGGCTGTGTGGTGTAATATGTCCTTTAAAATCAAACTTCCCAGTCGCACCTGGACATTTCCTCCCGAAACCTAGATATATCCATCGGGATATATCTCAAATGCAAAGATGATTTACGGGGAGGTGGTCACCACGCATGATTGGTTACTATTGGGGGTTTCTTACTACAGACATTTTGAAGTCAAGTTACAAGCGGAAGTTTTACGGGAAAGCTTTTTTTAAAGTGATCCAACTATTTAATTTGTTTAAATTTTTGGTATCATTGAGGCAATCTCTTGAATTTATAAACTTTTCCTGACCGCATTGTTGGATTCGTCATGTCATTTTTAGGTGGAATAACCAATTTCAACCCTTAATAAGGTAAGAAACAAATTTGAAAAATAGTGTAATAGAAATGTATTTTATTAAGTTTTTAGTGTCTTCTAAAAAATTTTAACTTGAGTGCCCAAAACGTTAGTAGGTAAGAGAGCATTTTCAATTTTATATTCGAAATCAGGTCATGCTACTTAGAGAAAACTACTTACTTTCTTAGGGGGCAAAAAGAAATTCAAATATCTTGCTCAGTATTATCAGCCAGTACATGTGAATATGGAAATTCAAACCAAAGGCTGTTTGAACATAAGCACAAAAGTTTTACTTAGGTCAGGCTACGAAGTATTGCCTAAAAAATTGATAATGTTTTTTTGATAGGCGAGTCAAAACCCGCTAAATTTACCGAATTTACATCACTATATTAAATTCTTCGATAATTTTATGTTTTATATAAAATCCAATACTTGGATAAATTACTGTAAGGTGATATATGAATGTTTTAAATGCTAAGCATTATATACACAGAACACCCAAAACATGGTACCCACCTGACTAATATGATGTTTTCCTGTACGTGCAGTTAAATCAGATTTTGCTTAACTAGGTATGAACTACAAGATTTGTAAAGGCGTCTTGTGGTACATAGCACAAACATGCTGATATTTTGACTTTTGTAAGTTACATCGTTGTTCCGCAGCAGAACGGATTTTCTGTTCCAACACAAACCACAGAAGTTTGATTTCATTAAATTTCAGGAATTCGGAGGAAAGGGTAATGCATGGAATTCTTCATGTTCCACAAAGCACTCTCGTGCAGCCTGTGGAGTGCGGCGTTGTGAATTTTCCTCCTAAAACAAGTACCTACAAGAGAGGAATATCGTTGTCATGAAAGGAAGTAGCTGGTGTGCAGTGATCCTTAGAAAGGTGTTTGACGTCATAATTTCCTGAACATTAATGACTGAACTCAGGGTATTCCAGCAGAACACTTCCAAAAGCATTACCCTTCTTTTGCCAGGCTTGTTTTAAAATTTATGGTCCATCTTGGTGAAAAATATTCCTTGGGTAAACGATGCACATATACCAGGCTGTTTACATCCTGCGACAGGAAACGAGATTTCTTGTCACAGACGATTCACTGTAAGCACTTTCGACGGTAAAGTCAGGTTAACACAAGGTCTCGAAACGGCTGGCGTCAACGCAATTTCCTTTCAGCTGCGTTCGATGTACTTTGTGTTGTAAAACTTTACTTCCGTTCCCAGCATTCAAATTACCTGGGAGATACTCCACATTTTGTTTGTTCTAAAAATGAGAAACTTCCTTCGTTCTCTTTTAGCTTCAATGAGACGTGGAAGTGCTTTGTCCCTCCTCGGAACACTTTTTGAAGTTAGTCACCATGGCTAACCGGAAGCACATTACAGTTCTTGCCGTCTCGGAAATGCTCTGACCCACTCGTTTGATCCTTACAATTTGGCCTTTGCTAAACTTGCTTAAGTCAGCTGCCTTTCCCATTTGAAGAACAAGATTAACACTGATTAATACATTATTTACATAGTTTTATGAACTTCACGCGATCAAGTACATAAATAAAAGCGTGAAAAGTAGACTTAAGGCGATTTAGAATAATGTAGGGGCATTTCTCATCGAAAAATGAATTTTAATTTAGAAAGTGATCCATGGAATATGAGTTGTAGTAAAGGATTGTCAAATAATCAAATTAAAATTTAGCCTCAGATAAAACATATTCAGCGGTGTTTTAATACACTAGAGAAGGCTCTTACTCGTGGAATACCTTAGTCGTTAAGTTTACATGCTTTTGTTATTTAAACTGCGTGCTGTGAAGCTGTTACAGTTCTCATGGAATGCTACTGTAATCATCTTCAATTTTACATTAAATGCACCTATCAGAGAGCTGTTGTCCCTTCATTGCTCATAGTAAACAATCTTGTTTTTTTTATGTAGAATACTATCATCAATAGTACTCCAAGTTCTTCATTTAGTTCTTTGTGCATCAGAGACATGTCAGAAAATTGTACATTGAGGTTCCGAAAAAATGCCTTTTCTGTTTTGGAAAATATCAGGTCAACGAAATGTCACTTTTCTATGAAATATGCTTTCAAACAACTTTGTCCTTAGGATTTCCCCATCAAGGTAACCTTTAACAAGCTTGGAATTCAAGCCATATAATATAAAACTATACTGGTATCCCATTGTACTGCTTTGGAGAAATATTGTCAGAGGATAATTTATCTTACACTACTGTTTGTGAAAATTGCAGGTCAGTGAAGGACTGCTGGTGTTAGCTTGAAATTTACACAATGTATAAAGCAGATTGGGATACACGAATAATTAAAATGCCAGTAAAATTGCACATGCGGTTTTGGAGCAGCCTCTGTGAACTTTACGGTATTGAACATAAAATTTTGGCAAAAAATAGATGTTCAGTGTGTCAAAAGCCGCCATTGTCTCACTATCTCCCTTCTCCGAAAAAGGGCGCATTATGAACACCTGATTGATGGACTTTGAACGAGGAAGGATTTTTTGGGATGCAAGAAGCTAGATTTATCTACCACAAAATTGCCACTCGTACGATATGAAACGCCAGTACAGCGATGCGAACGTGGTGTCAGTGGACAGGTGACGCTCGGACGCCCAGAAATCTGGAAATCGGTCAGCAAATTTTTGCGATTGCACGAGATGACATCCATATGTAATGCATCGCAGTGACCGATAACACAGGTAAATCAATTGTGTTAGTGTAGAAGTCGAGCACTGTCTCTGTTCCGGCGTTGTACTAGTGACTGGCAGCCATTGCCATACATTCATTTGATCCTCAACATGGACAGACGCCTCAGGCTGCAAAGTGATCTCGCGCTCAGATATTGGCTCGTTGATGCGAAGTAGGTCGTGTTTTTTGACGAGTCACAATTGAATTTGATGCATCATTATTGTTGCATACGTCTTCGAAGACATCGTCCTGAGCGGCACCTGTTGCGTCATACCTGCACAACGACAAACGCCAAGGTTTGGGGCGCCATTTGGCTCATTTCTGAGCTACGTCTAAAAGCAATTGAGAAAGCCCCCAACAGCCAAGGTTTTGGGCGCCATTTGGCTCAATTCTAAGCTACTTCTAATAGCAATTGAGGTAACCCACAACAGCCGATGTTTGGGACGCCATTTGCCTCAATTCCGAGCTATCTCTAATAGCAATTGAGGTAACCCTCAACAGGCAAGGTTTGCGCCGCCATTTGCCACAATTACGAGCTACCTATTATAGCAACTGAGAAAACAATCAACTTCAAAGGTGAGGGGCGCCATTTGGCTCAATTCCGAGCTACCTCTAATAGCAATTCAGGTAACCCTCAACAGCCAAGGTTTGGAGCGCGATTTGGCTCAATTCCGAGTTACGTGTAATAGCAATTGAGGAAACCCTCAACAGCCAAGGATCGGGGCGCCATTTGGTTCAATTACAAGCTACGTTTAATAGCAATTGAGAAAACCCTCAACAGCCTGTGATACACCTGGAATATTTTAGAGGCAGAGGTGAAATCCTTCCTTCAGAGTGTCGTGGCGCTATATTAAAACAGGACAGTGTTCAGACACATGTGGCCCTGGATGTTCACTACCTGTTCCTCGCAAGTCTGATACCTCTTTTTTCTAACCCTGCACGTTCGCAGGATATGTCCCGATCGAACATATCTGGAACATGGCAGGACCATATTAAAAACCTCTTCAATTCAATGCCACTCCATGTGGAGGTTGTTAATGTTGCTCCAGATGGCTTCGCACGATACTAAATTTGGAAGCGAAAAATCTTGTGTATCTCTACAAATATTATCATTTATCTCACGTACCATGAGGATTCTGTGATATACACTCATTGCCATAGAAATCTGGGCACCAAGAAAAAACCGTGCGATTAACGCAAAACTCTGTGAATAGCTACCGACAGGGCAGATATGCAAAATGATTAAGATTTATTTGCGATTCCGTATGTCCTCCGCGTCCAAGACGGCGCTACAATCGCAATCCTTGGGGCTCAAAATTAGCCGTGCAGGGGACTTTACATTCTTACCGAAGTGCACGGTAGGAGTTAGGTGAGATCTTTGAGCGATAGACATACTGCGGAACCGCCAAAAATGTGAGGACGGGCAACTGACGGAGTTTGAACGAGGCAATATCGTCAGGATGAGGAACGCGGGATTGTCAACGCGCAGAATCGGCCGCCATTTTGGTTGGTCGTACAGTACCATGCGATCGCATTGGGAGCAATTGACACGGGAAAGCATCTCACATGGTGAACTAATTCTGCACCACCCAGGCACACCAGCAGTGGAGAAAGCGGTGGAATCGAGACAGCAGCACGCACAAATACAACGAGGTCTTAGTAAAATATCCAGAACCGTGTGGCGGCTGTACAAGGGACTCATCTGTCCGTCAGAACCATTTCCAGATTCCTGGCGGGGGCGAATCTGCGCTCTCGACGGCCCTTACGTTTTCTGCCATTAACACCTGACCATCGTCGGCTTCGAGTGCAGTGTTATCAGTAGCGAGCAATGTAGAATGCTACGGCCTGGCGACGCATAGTATTCAGCGACGAATCCCGCTTCTGAATGGGAACGGACGACCTCCGTGTCAGAGTGTGGAGGACAGCGGGTGTGCGCTACAATCCCAACCTAGGTGTAGAGCGGCACACGTCGCGAACTGCTGGCGTGATGGTCTGGGGAGCCATTGCGTAAGACAGCCGGACTTCCTTTGCAGTGATCCGAGAGACGTTAGAACATCCCGGCGCTACGTGCACTAAATCCTGCGACCCCATGTGCTGCCTTTTATGGCAGTGCGGCCCGGAGCCATTTTCCAAAAAGATAACGTCGGTGCGCACACGGCTAGGGTTCCCAAGGACTGTCTACGTCATGTTTCGACGCTTCCGTAGCCTACCAAACCGTCTGTTTTTCCGCCCATCTAGCACGCGTGGGACCAGACGGGACCCCAGCCATCTCCATGTCCCAGTGTTCGTGTTACAGCGTCGGTTGCAAGGAGTGTGGAACAATCTGTCCCAGTATAACATACGGCGTAGCTTTGACTCCATTCAGAACCATATCATCGCATATATTCGAGCGAGAAATGGTCCGTCACGCTGGTAACACTGACAGGAATGTGTACCGCATCTCTGCAGGAAATCGTCCTGCTACTGTGATATCGTAATCACTTCTGTCCATGGTATTTACAATCTCAATAGTAAAACGTTATTTCAATCCGATGCCTCCTCCTTGGCGCACGGATGTTTATGGCAATGAGTGTATCTATCATTTGAATATCGCGATTGTTTTTTTGTTGTTGCAGTTTTGATAAAGAGTGTTGTATTCTGAGTAAATCCCTTCCATTCAGCGGAAAGTTTGTGCGTATCACTTTTTATTATCACAAATAGTTAAAAATATGTGCAAAACTCCTGCATAATGCTTGTTGCACTAGAATTTTTGTTTAAGGCAGTGGTGGTGAAACCGACTTACAAAATCATTTATGTTAAATGACGCCAGTGGAGAAAACGAAATGTAAATTTTGCTTACCAAGTTGAAACAATCATTTTAATTACAGGGACATTTCCGAAAGTATGATCTCCTGCCGATAAGTTAATTTAGATTCAGCAGTGAATCATTTTTTTTTAGTGTGGCAGTTTGACAAACACCGTGAGCAACTCAATGGGTTATGAACTCTTGCACGTCACTGATTTAGGAATACTCGTTTCAGGAAAGTAACATACCTTTCGACAAGCAGAGCATTTCTGGTTCACTTGGACCTATTTCGGAGTAACGGTTTGAGGACATCTCAAGGCACGATTCGGCCACCAGGAAAAAGAAAGGCTGCGGAAATATAAGTATTGCATAAGACAATAATCCTGAATTTTATAAGTTTAACAGGGGCATCCGTTCTAGTTGAACGAAATAAACCACATGTGGCACGAACGTTTTACTTTCCCAAGCACCTCAAGAGCCCGTTTAGTTCCAACATAATCTGGTGCATTACGCACTCTTCGATGATGAAGAATAAACGCGTGTAGAAACTTTAAAACGAGCTACAATTATGTATTTATATTCTTCTTTTTGTGTAAATTAGTGAAAACTTCTGTCTTGGGATTTAAAATTTTCCTTTATGTTTCGTGATCAACGCATGTAAATCCAGTTCTCCCTTCGATATCGAAAATTATTTTGAAATATTTATCCAAAAGGATTCCACAGAATTAGCAGGAGTAATTACGGGTATCATGTCTTCTTAATCTTTTCCTACAAAATATAAAATTAAAAATTAAAATGCAAATCAGGATATTGTTCTAGCACTTCTCATCAGCAGATTTAACTGATTTTTTCTTATTGAAGAGAAAAACATTCCGTTAATCTTCAAATGCGATTGTTTTGTAATCAACCAGTTTGGATAAAATTTGTATTCCTATTAAATATGTTAAACACCCGTTTATCTTCATTTTCTTTCCGTATGAACTTGGAAAAACATGTTACTTCAAAATGTTTTTTTTTTTAGTTTGTATTCATCACAGCTTTCTGCCAAATATTCCATCTCACTTGAGTTGCTTCTATTTTTCCCAGGTTGACAAATCACAATTACCTGAGTTCTTCTTCTTATTGCTTTAAAAATTATTATTAAAGTCACGATTTGAGAAAGCATTTTAATATAACATTTATTTAATCATTAAAATTTATAATTATTGATTCTTATTTTCTGGAATACAGTTTTGTAATTCAGATTATTATCGAACTGGCAGTCAATATCATTTGAAAAAAAAAGAAAAGCTCGGTGTCAGTCCCTTGCTGGATTTTATATGGCATGTACTTATATTTTGGAATGTCAAAACATCTAAAGGTATTAGCTCATGTGCTACGCATTTTTCCGGATGTACTTTCAGCTTTCAGAATTTGATCCTTGGGGCCTCACTGATTAAAGTACTGAACTCATAAAAATGGATGTCACGTAATAAATGATTCTGTAGTGAACACGAATTGAAAAGTAATGCAAAGAGCGTGTGTTTGAACAAGGCTGCAGGCATGAAAGCCATACCACGTGCTTAGTTTTCATTTTGGCAATGTGAGGAATTAATGTTTGCTTCCTGCAACCTTATTCGGAATCCGTCTTTTGGAAACAATTTGAACATCGTTGATGCTTTGCGGGCTTGATACATTTAGGGTATTAGGGCAATTTTTCCGTAGCAGGTTTGTGCGGGACGTATCACTTTCTGAGGTAATTTGCACGTCAGTAATGTGTTCGCTGTTGTCCTTGGTATAACGGACTTAAAAGTATCTAGCTGGTTTGTGTCACTGTATCGATGAGGCGTGGTTAGCTCACAAATTGCCGGTGATTCTTGGTTTTTCCCTCCGCGGCCCACTTTTTGTAAATTCAAACCATGGCCGTCCGTTAGCAACCCACAAGCTTTGCTCTATCGGAAAATTCCTCATCCTATCGTGTCTCAGTTACAGTTTGGCCTTTGTCAGACCCGCTTGAATTCTTTACCGTTTCAGTCAGATTAACAAGAATAACAGAGTTCAGTATCAGGTGTTATTTCGAAAGTTAAATGATCTTCACACGTGCCGTCGTTTGTGTGAATTTGTTTAGATTTTCATAAAGACGCGAGGGTAATAATTATTTGCCTCTTAGTTGTATACATACTATCGTCGGTGTATCTAATGCATTTGTTTTTAATATATTTTGAAGGAAGTTTCTTTTTGCTAAAAATTTGCATTGATATGGGATTTTCTATAGCCACGCGTAAACAAATTTTGCAGAGTTAAGACTTTATACTAATTTATTTAAAAGTTATTTTATATCAAATTTGGTTTTCTAAGTCTTCAGACAAAGTTCTGAATCCTTAAATATCATTATTTTCAGGTGTGGAAGGCACCACAATGTGAGATGAACCAAACAAAATATCCAGTGCTTTGGATTGACCGGTATGCATATCTGGAACACTATTTATTTGTCGACGCGATGTTGCGGAGAAAGTTTTAAATAAATTTACGTTGTCACAGCTAAGCGATTCTATGCTTCATCGTTTACGTCCATCAGATAACAAAAATTATCCAGAATCATATATTATCAGCATGTATAAATAGGGAAAACAAAATCATGCGCGCATATAAATAGTCTAAAAAGAAGAAAATTATCGCTCTCACACCAGTGAATTACTTTTCTCCATAAAATCCTTTTCTTTCAGTGAAATATAAAGGCAATATTATTTTTATTTCGTATATATCTAAGGTGGTGTAAATCAAAATTTTCTATTAACCATAGCTAAGGTGGTGCTGAAAAAACTCAGCGATTTCGATCAAAATAAATTGCATTAAGAAACTAATGTGATTTTCTTCACAAAAGTGCATATAAATTCCATATGATTAAATAGTGTGGTATTCTTCACACGTGTGAATATAAATAAACTGCTACAACAGCCAGGCGTTGTACTCGTCACACTGTATTATTAATGTGATATAAAAGAATAATACCTTGGTCTTTAAAAGATGCAAAAGTACATTGAATAAAAATCTCATAAAGTTACAACCTCAGCAAATAATCAAAATAAAAAAAATTATAATCAAAATGACTCTTCTATTTAATTAATATACTCGAAGTCCACTGTAATCCATAAATTAAACTTTCTATGTAAGTCGATAAGTTGAAAATATCTAGTGTTTGCAAGGCGAAAGGTAAACAAGTAAAGTATACCCTGGACTTATTGAAGAAATTAAGCAAGTAACAGGGAAGGTGAATAAAAGATTAATTATCCTCCGCTAAAGTAATAAAAAATTACCCTCCATCTCATTATTAAATTAATTTACTAAATTCCATTGCCCTGTTGCCTAAAATATTCTAATTTATTTTCGCACTGATAAATACCTTGCAAGATGGAGTAATTCACACAAAATGACTTAGTTTGCTTCATTATTCATCGTCAGGCAAAGGGTCAACTTTTATTTCCACACCCCTAAATTTGTTCATCATTTTCTCATTCTGATCTTTCCTATGGAGCACCTGTTCCTTTCTAATTCCAAATGCGGCTGGACCTACTGCGTCACCTCTTTCCCGGTTGACAGCGTTGTTGACCAGCAATTGTTACGCCGTAGACTAAGCAAGGTTAGAGGCGAGATACGTATAACGGAAGATCACTGTTTGAATGATTGAGATTGACTCAATGTTTGAACCTCCGGTTCATGTTCTTGTGTATTGATAGGCGATCTGTTTGAACGAGTTTAAGGTCAGAGATGTGCACTTTCTATTCAAGCGAAGTACTTTCCAAACATATTCAATCTTCTTACGTCACGTGGAGTTAAAGCTCGAATGTTTTTGAACCTCGCACAAAATTCCAAATTCTATAGATTTAGTATGTGGACAAGATTTTTCTCATTTTGATAGCTGCTTTATTATTTCTTTATAAAAATTATTCTTTGTTATATTTTAGGTGGTAAATATAAACACACAGGGTAAATTTTATGGACTGCAAACTGTGCTCTTTAATATGGAATCATATCATTACCTGTTTCAATTACAGAAATAATTTTGTGCAGCATACTATCAATATGACTCAGTATCACATGCATATGAAGTTTATTTCACTCCATGATCAAAAGATCTGCATTTCTGCCGAATTCGCAGAGCATTATTTTTTGCACCTCATGGCCTTTTCCAAGATATCCCTGACGTTTGTAATTACGTCTTGATCGGGTGAATTTGCAGGACGATTGAGATATGGAGTGTCTCCCTCATGTTCTTAAAACTAATCCAGACCAATTCAACCTCGATGGACACGAGATTTGTCATCTTGATACAGAGGATCTGCACGACTCGTTATCCAACTCTCGAGAAGATACCAGGCTCAGATTATTCAAACTTATGCACCCACCACAAGTCATCCTGACAAAGAAATTGAAGAATTTTATGAGGAAATTCGTCATCTAAATAATAAATATAAGCAGCACTTGAAGATAATTTTAGGAGATTTCAATGCAAAAATAGGGCAACGGAAACAGAATGAAACTTCAGTAGGTAAATTCGGTCACAGCAACAGAAACTAGCGTGGAAATACCCTCGTTGAGTTTGCAGAGGCAGAAGGATTTTTCATCTTGAACTCCTTTTTCAAAAAAGAGCCACGCAGGAAATGGACATGGAGACATCCAATTGGGACGACAAGTGAAATTGATTTTATTATATGTGTAACAAAAAATTCGTCATCGAAGACTGCAGTGTGCTGAACAAGTTCAACACAGGTAGTGACCATAGATTGCTGAGATGTAAGATGCACCTTAACACTAAACTCGAACGTGGCAAGCTCATAAGACAAACAAAATGTATTGAAATAACAAACCTTAAAAAACACCATAATACTTTCAAGTTGGAACTGAAGAACAGATTCTCGGCTTTAGAAGACCGAACATCGGAAGAAGTGGATATTTCTGAAGTTAACAGAAAAGTGACCAAAGCTCTTATGGAAACAGCGACAAAATTAGCTGGGTCTAAGAACAAGTTGCATGTGAACAAATTATCAGGAAAAACGAAATTGTTGATGCAAAAAAGAAGAGAGATCAGGACAACTAAAGAAGATATGACTTCCAAAGTGGAATATATAGAGCTATGCAAGACAGTACGAAAAAGTATGACTGAAGACGTAAGGAAATTCAACTGTGAGCTAGTGAGAAAAGGAATTGAAAACAACCAAAGCCTAAAGATAGCAAAGGGACATCTCAGTAAGGGAAGAAAACAGATCATGGCTCTGAGAAAAGAAGATGGTTCTGTAACAAGAAATAGAGGCGAAATTTTGACAAAAGTGAAAGATTTCTACTCCAAATTATATGAAAGGAATGATACATGTACTCCAGACATCATGAATGGTACCAGAGTTCTTCCAGTCCTCCCAGCAGAAGTTGCTCATGCAATCAAGAACATGAAGCGGGGGAAAGCTCCAGGAGAAGATAGAATTACTGTAGACATCATACAAGAAGCAAGTGGAGAAATTGAAACAGTACTCGCCCAAATTTTCACTCGATGCCTTAATGAAAGGAATATTCCTGAGGATTGGAACAATGCTACACTGATCCTGCTACATAAAATAAGTGACATTGAGGATCTCAAGAACTACAGACATATCAGACTCCTCTCAGTGGTTTATAAAATCTTCACTAAAGTTCTTTCACACCGCTTGTAGGTAACACTGGACATGGCTTAACCGAGAGAACAAGCTGGATTCAGGAGTGGCTACAGCACCACAGATCATATCCACGTACTGAGAGAACTAATTGAAAGAGCGAGGGAATATGAACTTCTGTTGTGCATGGCTTTTATCGATTATGAAAAATCCTTTGATTCGGTGAAACCATCAGCAGTTACAATGGCCCTGAAACCCTGCGGTATTGAAGATGCGTACATTTATATTATTAATAACATCTATGAAAACGCATATGCAAGGATTCTTCTGTTTGAAAATACAACACACATAAAAATTGGAAAAGGAGTGAGACAAGGTGACACCATATCTCCGAAGCTCTTTAATGCCACATTGGAAAATGTCTTTCAATCACTGAACTGAGAAAACAAAGGGATAAAGATTAATGTAGATAATCTAACTCACCTTTGTTTTGCTGATGACATAGTCATGTTTGCAACTACCCCATCAGAGCTGCAGAGTATAATCCAGGAACTTGCTGACAAGAGTAAAGATGTTTGATTAAAAATGAATTTAGAAAAAAGTGATGTTCAATGCTTTTACAAGAAATGAAGATTTATCGATTGATGGAGAAAAAGCTGGAGATAACAGACACGTACGTTTATCTTGGACAGCAGATATCAAGTGAGGGTCCCATTGGTAAAGAAATTATTCGGCGTACAAAACTTGCCTGGAGAGCTTTTGAGAGAAACAGCTTAATTTTCAAAAGCAATATTCCATTATGTCTTAGAAGAAAGGTATTTGATCAATGCATCTTTCCAGTGCTTACGTATGGTGCAGAGACGTGGACCTTAACTAAAAGATACATGCAAAGGCTGCAGACAACTCAAAGTAGCATGGAGAGGTGCATGCTTGGTGTAACCAGGAGAGATAAGAAGAGGGACTCGTATATCCGAAAAATGACAAGAGTGGAAGACATCATGATCAGAGGTAAATACCTGAAATGGCAATGGGCTGGACATACTGCCAGAAGGAGAGACCATCGGTGGACAGCCGAAATTTTAGATTGGATTCCTCAGGACAGGAAAAGACCCAGAAGAAGACCACATGGAAAATGGGTGGATGAAATTCGAAAGTATGCGGGAGTGACATAAAGGAGACTGGCACAAGACAGACCGTTGTGGAAGAAACTTGGGGAGACCTTCGTCTAGCAGTGGATTGATAATGGTTGACAATGATGATGATGATGATATATATATATATATCGTTTTAAAGCACATTTCACGCAGAAGCCAACTTTGTTTACAGAATGAGAACATATTTAAGAGAATCTTAAATTCTGACCAGAAATATGCTGCGAAGGAAGCACACTTCTTTGTGTGAAATGCCTTCGTCGTTCCTACAAGCCGACGGAGCTTGCTTGTACGTCTGCGTACAGGCGATGTGCGTGGGTTTTTCCAGACGTTTTCGCAGTGCGCTTAGGTAGTTCGTTGGCATTGATAAGTGTGTAGTCGGTACTCCTGTGGCTTGCAGTGCAAATCTGAAGATTTGAGTACATTTCGTTTATTCTCTGTAAACGGTTTTGTACTTATAGGAAGAATAGGAGATATTTCCCCACGACAACATTCGTCAATGGTTACTATGTGAATTCGGAAAATGTACTTCAGAAATTGCCCGGATAGTCGGAGTGCACAATAGTAGAGTTGGACGGAAGCTGGCAAAGATCCGTGATATGGGTGGAATCAAGAATGGCATGCTGGGTAAACATGCCCGAAATATGAAAATAACTTCTGTAAGTAACAACGCTTTGAAACGATTATGTCTGCAAAACAGGTTTGTCTCACCAAAAGTACTTTCTAAAGAATTGCGGGAGACTGTGGTACTGTTGTTTGCCCTCGAACATTGAGGAGCGTGTTAGGATCTATGTGTCTGACGTTATATAGGGTGGTAAAGAAGCCGTTGTTAACCAATGTACAATGCGATAAACAATTAAAATGGGCAAAGGAACGTACGTAGTAGAACATTGTTAGGTGGCGTCAAGTGTTATTTAGTGATGAGATAAAATTGAACACCTTGGGTAACGACGTGGGGTGCCGAGTGTTTCGACGAAATAACGAGGCTTTGCATCCCTCTTGCATACTTAAGACAAGAAACTATCCATGGAATGTATTGAATTGGGGATGTTTTGCGGTTGATGGAGTGGACAGAATTCATGTGTGTGAGAGCACTGTTAATGCACAGGTGTATAAAAGTATTTTCCAGGAAAAGGTGGTGCCTTCAGGACGTGGTTGTTCAGTGTCAGCAATACATCTTCCAAGACGATTCGTCCCCATGCCACCGTGAAAAAATCATTAAAGCGTATGTGACATCTTTAGGTAACGTTTTGCTTTTTGGTCTGGTCATTTGCCAGACCTGAACCCGATTGAGAATTTGTGGCGCATTTTGAAAAAGAAAAGTGCATGAACGTCACCCCACAAATAAAGTGGAACTGATAATATACTGGATAAATGCATGGACTGTTTTACTTCGTCTCCAGATCCCTATCCCTCAAGAGACATTTTAACAGAAAAAAAATTTCGTTGTTATACGTAGCCCCTTATGAGGTTCTATATAGTTGTAATGGGCTCTGAATATTTCCTTAATTAGACACTTATATGAATAACCGTTCAATTAATAACAATTATGTTTGCGTATTGTTGAACGTAATACAGATTTCATGGAACTCCAATTCAGATATTTCCTCGGAGGGTTTTAATTTTCTTCAGTACTTGGAATATTCTTCAGCTTTACATAAAATAAGATATTTAGATAGCGTACAGTACGTGCTATAGTTCCACAATATTTCATTCATTGTATCTCGGTTTAGTAAAGGTCAGTTAATCTTAAATAGCTTTCGCCACAAACACTGTCATCAATTTTGCTGAAGTAGTACTTTTGGAAGTACAATTAGTGTTGCCATACTTCTATTAACGTCGTATTACACTTCAGAGATATTTGAAATCTGAGGGAGATGCATTCGGCGTACCTTTTTTTATTAGCCGCATGGTTTATTGAAATGTGACAAACTGACAATGGTTCCCTAAATCAAGGGAAAATTATTTTCGGGAACAACATGATTCACTGACGTGTTACATATATGGTTATATGCGTTCTGAAAAACACCTGCATTCAAAAGGACAAGTTTTGAAAATAATTATGAAAGATGCATATTTTTCCCGTGTTGACGATGGACAATATTTCAAAATAGGGTTTCAATATCACTACCAGTGTTTTCGTTCTTTTCCCACTATGGGCAAATAAGTGATATTTAAAGGAGTTATTCAGATTGCGTCCGAAAATCAGTTTGTTAAAACGGCTTAGAACAATATTTCAACTACTAATGTTGAATAGAATATTATTGGTACTAATGTTAAATGTTCAAGACTTCCCCGATGGCCAGTGTTATGCGATCGGCGTAAATTACCCGAACGGCTCCAAACTATATTGCATTGAAATGACCAAGCGATCGCTTAAAAGCAGAGTATACGAGCAGAAAAGGAACACTAAATACCTTAAAGTAACCACGGTCCTATTCAGAGAATTCAAATTCAAATCCGCTACTCCTAATGGGATGCTACAGCGAAATTAGCTGTTTACTTTACCCCTAAATGTACAGCGATTCGGAAACTTTGGAAATTGATTTTCATTCTACGCCAATAAATCCTGATTACAAGTATAGATATACTAATTTGCACATAGCTGGTGTGTAGTTCCCCGTTTTTTATTCGATGTACGGAATA
The DNA here is from genome assembly GCA_039090855.1 of Macrothele yani. Taxonomy (NCBI): domain Eukaryota; kingdom Metazoa; phylum Arthropoda; class Arachnida; order Araneae; family Macrothelidae; genus Macrothele; species Macrothele yani. Next base: position 61,298,397 of record CM077033.1, on the reverse strand, counting down.
GACATCATATCGTGGACTAGCTGTAAAAAGTTCTGGTATATGCCGAAAACTTCTAAAACCGGGTGTTCCAAAAGTCTTGCACAATTCAAAAACTTAGTAACTCACGGAGTTTTGAGAGTAGGGCAACGCGGTTTGCGTAGAAATAATCAGAATGTCATCGGTTTTTTTATGAAATCACATACATTTTTACTCATTTTACTTACATTTTTCATCGCCAGATGGTGCCATAGCGAATAGATCCGTGATAGTGGGTATAAAAGCAGCAGCTGGGAAGCAACCACAAGTCACAGCGGTCCGTGTCAGTATGCTGTCATTACCGGACAAAGCGCTCTTGGTGAAATAGTTCTATTGCAACGCTGAATGTGCAATTGCGGCGTTGAGAGTCTATCGGTCACTGAAAGGTGATCGCACTGGAAAAGGATCGATGGAAAGTGCTGCGTTGAGAGATTATCTGTCACTGAAAGGTGATTGCAGTGCGAAAGAACCGCTGGAAAGTGCAGCGCTGCGGCGAATGGAGAAAAAATTCGAGGAAACCGGATCTTTGGCAGTACGCCCACTAAGCGGTAGGCATACGAATACGTGCTGCCGCAAGAGAGATGATTACGCAGGAAATGGATGTGATTGCAATGTCATCCGCACATGGCGACTTCAGTGCTCGCCTTGTCTCTCGACAAACAGGCATTTCATACGGGACTGTATGGCAAATACTACAACGGATTCTGCACATATACTGGTACAAACTGCAACGGCGTAACGAACTGTAAGCTGGCGATTACGTGCAGCGTCAGGAGTTTGCAGTATGTTATTTTCAACAAATGGATGCCGGCGAAAACTGGCTTATGATCGTTTTATCGACTGATGAAGCACACGTTCCCCAAAACGGAGCGGTAAACACGCACAACTGCCGCATGTGGGCCACTGAACATCCCCGAGCAGTCGTTGAAGGGTCATGTCATTTGCCGAAAGTGAGAGTATAGTGTGGATTCACGGTTTCCTTCATTATCGGTCCTCTTTTTTAAGAGATCCGGGGCACCTGCTTCGAAACCGTTTCAGGAACAGGTGCACGTTATGCGAACATGTTAGGAACGTACGTTATCCCTAGCTTGCAAGAGTGGGATGCAGTGAATATGTGCACATTTATGCAGGATGCAGTACCATCCACCCCACATCGCATGTTCCGTTAAGCAACTACTGCAAGAGACTATTGGCGAAATCGTGTGTTTAGCCAACACTTTCCGTAGGCCTGGCCTCCTCGGTCACCAAACCTGACACTACTCGATTTCTGGCTCGGGGGTAACTTAAAATCACAAATGTACAGTTGGCGCTCCACTTCATTGGCCATGCTGAAAGATGTCATTCGACGCCATGTGGAATTACACAACCGGAATTGCCCTTCAATGCCGCCCATGGTGTTTTCTCTCGTCTGCAGGCAGTGCTGGAACAGGACGGCCATCACATTGAACACCTGGTACAATCAGGTGTCTATTTTTTAGACACTTCCAACATGTGGTTGCGGCGCCATCTGGCGATGAAAAATGTAAGTAAAATGAATAAATATTTATGTGATTTCATAAAAAACCCGAAGACATTCTGATTATTTCTACGCAAGCCGCTTTGCCCAACTCTCAAAACTCCGCGAGTTGTTACGTTTTAAAAATGTGCAAGACTTTTGGATCATACGGTATTTTAAGCTTGATTGTTTAATCAGGTTTGTTAATACGCGTAGCGTTCATTTTTACATTAATAAAAAACTGTAAACTAGAATTTATGTAAACTAGAATTTATATAGTTATTGACTCCATTCTTTTTAAAATCATATCGCCTTTCGATAGGCACTGTTTTATAGGAATTCCTTTAGCAAAAAACGCTACACTAAGTACGTTTCGCAAATCGCCATCTCAGAATTTGTGGAACGTCATAGAGAACAAAATCTAGCATTTTAACGACCACGTATCAGACATAAATAGAAGTGGTTCAATGTGGATTCTCTTGCAGCTGATCAACAGCTGTGCATGCAGAGAAAAGTTATGACCAGCCTAAAAGTGCCGATTTGTTTTTAATTGAATAGATATACATTGGTGTATGCATTCAGGAGACAAAACTCTAGAGATATATTGTGATGATAATTTTACATGGGCAACCCCCGCGCAAGTGGAACAGACCTAAATCGAAAGAAGGCGATAAAAAGGGGGAGTGAACGGATTTTCCAACAGGACATCCCAATCAACGACCAATGGTTAACATGGTGATCTGAGGAATTTGATCGTGGACACATTGACAGCGTAAGAGAAATAGTTCATTCCCAAGTGGTAAGTCAATAGTTATCGCACAAGTGGTAATTCCTCTAGGTCTCTCGAGGTCAACCGCATTACGGTTGTACCACCAAGATGCAACGACGGACATATTATTGACCAAATAACAAGCGGTGGCCGACCGCATGCCATTGATAAGCAGGGTACACTTAGATTCTCCAGGCTCGTATACATCGACCACTTGGCAGGGACGAAGAAAATACCATTCACATTAAAGTCGGAGGCACAAGCTGCGTCAGCGAACGAACTGTACAGCGCACGTTGTATGACCTGGACTATGGGAGCCAACGCTCAGCTCGTCTGCCACTGTTGTTTTCTCGTCATTGTACATAACACCTCGTCTAGCGCAGGGAGCGTTAAAGTGTAACTCCGTAGAGTGACGCCGCGTAGTGTGGTCATGGGACTCTCGTTTTTCAGCTATACCGAGATCAAAACGATGTTTTCAAATCCGGCATTTTCGGCTTTAATGTTGTGTTTTTCCTCTTATAATGCCATTTCTCTTGTACTTCTTGCTACCGCCATACGATCAAGGCTAATCTTTGGAATAATATTGTTTTTCTCTGGAAACCCCATATTTGCCACTTCTTTCAAGCGTTCTGTAACTAACTCTCCGTCTTTGTACGGTTTCAATTTTTTAAATAAAATTTTTGACACAATAATAGTTGCCTTAATTGCAATATCCGCTTCTTCAGCCACTTTTCTGCAAATATTTTGCTGCTTTGTAAATAAAGTGTACAGATCTTTTAGGAGCTTCCTGGTTCGTTTTAGTTTATTGCCTACTCAAAGGCTACATCTGTTTTCTTATGGGCTTACCCCGCATACTATTTTAGAGAGAGATATTTCCTATCTGAGGTTGAGAGACCCGAACCCTCAGCGCTCTGCGCCTTTTGTCAGGTGAAAAAGAGAAATATTAGATGTTTGGGAACAGATTTCCCTGATAGAATAGTACGAAAGAAAAGTATGGAAATATTAGAGGAGAGGGAGTAGACGGTTACCCGTTAAGAAGTGAAGTTGTAAGCTGCCCTACATACTTACCTGTAACAACAAGCCATTTCAAGTGCTATCTCTCTCCGCAGAAAAATGCCCGGTACATCTGTGCCACAGAAGAGCACAGGGAAAGGAAGGAAAGGACACGGGAGAGGGGAACCTGGAAAAAAAATCATCACACACAGAACATCTTTCCCAGAGAAGAATCGTCTTTGAACTCCGGGTAAGACAAAACTGGCCATTTGCTCAGTGTTGCTCGCCAGCCAATGAGAGAAAAGATTTTTCCCCATTGGTTTACAGAATTTTTTCACTGGTTTACTTTTGTTGATTCTTGACAGGCATGTCAGATTAACCATAGCTGAGGTGGTGTGATCACAAAGTTACACCGATCGAGGTTTCAGATGCAACAGTTTGCTCGGCTCTTAAAAGGGCCTTTTTTTTTTTTTTTTTTTTTTTTGTTTTGTTTTTTTAATTAAGGAAAAACAACAACAAATTTTAACATAAAAGGCAAGACCAACAATACCTTGTTTTTTTTTTGTTTGTTTTTTTTAAGGGCAGAGATATTTAGTACAAAAAAGATAAATCTTTTATGCAACATTTTGCTCGGCCCTTAAAAAGCCCTTTTTTTTTTTTTTTTTTCTCATTTTAATTTAACTAGGTTTCTTCACAGGGGTGAAGTATGTTTTCAAAACAGAGTACGGCTCTTAGAGGATCCCACCCCCCCTTTTTTTTTTTTTTTATTTAACGAGATTAATTCACATGTGTGAAGAAAATTTGCAATCAGAGTAAGGCCCTTAAAAGAGCCTTTTTTTTTTTTTTTTATCAGAAATTCTTCATAGGTGAGAAATAACCTCTAAACCTAGTCCCAATTATTGTTATTTTTTTTGCTAGGGTAGCTGTGAATTTGGTTAAAAAATTCTGTGAATTGGTTTACAGAATTTTTTCACAGGTTTACTTTTGTTGCTTCTTGACAGGCATGAAACCATAGCTTGGGGTGGTGTGATCACAACACACCACCCTCTTGACAGGCAGAGTAACCATAGCTTGGGGTGGTGTGATCACAAAATTACACCGATCGAGGTTTAAGATACTCGTTTAGAGTATGCAACATTTTGTCGGCCCTTAAAAGAGCCTTTTTTTTTGTTTTGTTTTTTAATCAGAGAAAAACAGCAACAAATTTTAAAATAAAAGGCAAGACCAACAATACCTTGTTTTTTTTTAGGGGCAGAGATATTTAGTACAAAAAAGATAAATCTTTTATGCAACATTTTGCTCGGCCCTTAAAAGAGCCCTTTTTTTTTTTTTTTTTTTTTTTTCTCATTTTTAATTTAACTAGGTTTCGTCACATGAGTGAAGTATGTTTTCAAAACAGAGTACGGCTCTTAGAGGAGCCCACCCCTTCTTTGTTTTTGTTTTTTTATTTAACGAGATTAATTCACATGTGTGAAGTAAATTTGCAAATCAGAGTAAGGCCCTTAAAAGAGCCTTTTTTTTTTTTTTTTTTTATCAGAAATTCTTCATAGGTGAGAAATAACCTCTAAACCTAGTCCCAATTATTGTTATTTTTTTTGCTAGGGTAGCTGTGAATTGGGTTCATTTCTGGAACTTTATTTAAGATAGTTTTTGGCCTTTTATAACTGTCAGTTTCATTGACAGTATAGTTAATGGCCGCTCTGACCAGAGGATTAGGATGAATCTTAGCTTTTTCATAGTATCTGTAAGCTAAGTCATACATCGTGTAATGGATGGAATTAATATTTAGCATGCTTCGGATAGCATGGTTTGAAGTTCTTCCATCAAGTCCAACCATATATCGTAGGGTTTTATTTTGAAATGAGGTAATCTTATTTTTCTGCTGTTTGTTGCAGTTACCCCAGATAGGACAGGCATAAGTAATAACAGGGCTGATACAGGCTTTCCATATCAAAGTTTTGTTTTTCCTGCTAAGCCTTTTATTTTTTATTATTGGCTGGAGACTTCCTCTGATCTTAAGGGATTTGGACACAGTTTCTTTAATATGCTTGTTCCAGTTTAGGTTGTGGTCCATAAAAAGTCCTAAATATTTAACATCATTTACCCAAGGTTTTTTTTTTTATACATTTCTATTTCAAAGTCTGGATTGTGATTGCATTTAATCCTAGAAAATAGAATTGCTTGAGTTTTTTCGGTATTGATTTTAATTTTCCAATCTAAGAAATATTTCTCAAGTTTTTCAACATAATGTTGCAACATGAAAGTTGCTTGATTTTTATTTTTGGAAGTATAAGCGAGTGCAGTGTCATCAGCATAGAGAGCTGTAGTCAGATTCCTGTTATTATAGTTGGGAAAGTCTGACGTAAAGATAGAATACAGCGTTGGTGCGAGTACACTGCCTTGAGGTACACCAGCTTCGATTTTTTTAACGATTTTTTCCCATTGATTTTTACACAGAATGTTCTGTTAGTGAGGTATGATTTGATTATGTGTATAATCCAGGGTGGGAAATCATGTGCTATTAGCTTGTAGATAATTGCCTCATGTGGGCATTTATCGAATGCTTTTGCCACATCCAGAAATATGGCTGCTGTGTGTTCCTTTTTTATAATTCCTTCTGCACATTTTTCAGTTATTCTAGAGAGTTGGTGCACCGTGGAGTGTTTATCTCTAAAACCTCCTTGAGTAAATGGAATTACTGGGAATTCCTCACAGAATTGTTGCATTCTAATAAGAATTATTTTTTCAAAGATTTTTCCCATGGTTGGGAGCAACGAAATCGGTCTGTGATTTTCAGGAATTGCCGGGTTTTTGCCTGGCTTGGGTAAAAGTATTACCTCTGCTGTCTTCCAAATATCAGGGAAGTAGTTTATTTTAATGGCACAATTGTATATTTTAGTAAGGATTTGCACATATTCTTCCGGTAATGTTTTCATAATTTTATTATTTATGCCATCATTGCCTGGTGCCTTTTTAGTTTTAAGATTATTAATATGAAACCTAACTTCCCTTTCACTGATGGGTAGTGGTTTTTCAAAGTCAGGAGGAACAAAAAGTTTTTTTTGGCCCTTAAAAGAGCTTTTTTATTTCTTATCTTTTCAGTTTCTGGCGTTCCGGACCCGCGAGAGGTCGTAGCACCTTTAACTTGTCTATCGGACGTAAAAGAGGCCGTAGCATTTTGTACTTTTGGCTGTTGTTTTCTTTGCCTTGTGCTTCTATTTTTTTTAAAAGAGACTTTCTGTTTGCTATTAATTGGGGATGTTAATACAGGTTTTTTTTTACTAGTAAATTCTTCATAGAGTTGTGCACTTTGGGCGATGACTCTAGAATTTTCTACATCCTCCGCGTGTCTAAAAAAGTATTCAGGGCCTTTTTCATTTTAATGGCTACATCAGTGTCAGGGATGTCATTTATTTTAAACTGTTTTTCTAGTGAGTTTGCAAAAATTTCTGCTTTTTCTTCGTCAGTTCTAACTACCGTCCCATCTTCTTTTTGAAGGGGTGGGAGTAATTTGACATTTTTATTTTGCAAGCTCGACGTAAGATTCCATAGAGTCATTTTGTTTTTTTTATCCGAATTTTCAGAGTAGTCAATATGAGCCTCTTCTAATACTTGACCCCATGACCCATTCTCGAATTTTCTGATTTCTCTTTTAATTTGTCTATTTATGCAGCAATAAAGGTCATAGAACGTTTTATTTCTTGTTCTTTGCCACTTGCTTCGGTACCTATTTTTTCTTTTATAAGTTCCAAAATTTCTTTGGGTAAATAGTACGGATTTTTTTCTCTTTAGCAGGAGTTTGACATTCTTCCATAATTTTTTTAATGGAGAGGTTAAAGAGTTTAATAGCTGTGTCAGTTTCTTCTTTGCTATTACAGTCTCCAATTACTGGGGGTGGCACTAGTTTAATTTTCCCTTCAAATTGCTTGAAGTTAGTGACCATTTTGGGTGCTACCTTCACAGTTTTGTCAGTATAAAGCTGGAGGTGAACTGGATTGTGGTCAGAGGAGAGTGCCGCCTCAGTATGAATTTCAAAGTAATATTTATTATTCTTCAGGAGTGCAAAATCTAGTATATTGCTAGTTCCTCTGAGCGCCGTTCGTGTGGGTTCAGAAGGCGCCCCCAAGTCAATGTTTTGGTTTAAAAGATATCTGAAAATATTGTTCCCACTTTTATTAGCTCTTGGGCAGTGCCAATAGCGGTGTGTACTATTAAAATCTCCCGCAATGACCGTAGGAATATTTTCCTCGAAAAGCTTATCTAGAGCTTCCCTGGTAATAGTGTGTTTGGGATGATTGTATAGTGCCGTAAATTTAATCGGGTTATTTTTTGTTTGAATAATAACCGAGTGCGCTTCCATGCCATCCTCTGTGTTGCATATCACTTCACTTTGCTCTAGTTTATCTTTCACTGCGATCAAAATTCCCCCACTTTGGGAGGTTTTGTCTTTTCTGTAAACCTTGTAGTTGGGAATTTTGAATTTAATTCTGTCCGTTAGCCAGGATTCATTAATTAGCGCAATATCAATTTTTTTGTATTTTAGGTAAGCTAAGAATTCTCTATGCTGCCTTTTGATGCCTTGCGCATTCCAAATTAATATGTTAAGTCCATTTGTTTCAGAGGAAAGAAATTCATCCTCGGTTTTTTTTCATCATTTTTTACTGTATCAATTTTATTTATATTGCTGTTAATTTCGATAACTTGGTCAGAATTACAATTGATTGCTTCCTTGCTTTTGACCAGTTTGGCAGCTAATTCTGCTATTTGATTGATGGTCCATTCACCATTTTTTGTTTTTTATCGGTTTCTCCATTTATTTTTTTTTTCCGTAAGTTTCTCACTCGTGGACATTCCTTTAACTTTTTTAATTAATAGGTCAAATTTGCTTTCTTCCTCAGAGAATGAGGGAAAGGTTTCACTAAGAGGGCGTTTTTCTTCTTCAGAGAAGGAGGAAAATGAAAATGATCGGCCCCTAAAAATGCCGTTGTTTTTTTTCCCCCTTTCCTCAGAGAAGGAGGAAAATGAGAATGAACGGCCCCTAAAAATGCCGTTGTTTTTTTTCCCCTTTCCTCAGAGAAGGAGGAAGATGAGAATGAACGGCTCCTAAATATGCCGTTGTTTTTTTTACCCCCTTCCTCAGAGAAGGAGGAAAATGAACGGCCCTTAAAAATGCCGTTGTTTTTTTCCCCCCTTCCTCAGAGAAGGAGGAAAATGAACGGCCCTTAAAAATGCCGTTGTTTTTTTCCCCCCTTCCTCAGAGAAAGAGGAAAATGAACGGCCCCTAAATATGCCGTTGTTTTTTTCTTCATCTTTGTTATTAGCATACTGCAATTGAGCATCTTCATTACAGTTATTTTTTTCTGCCTCTTTAATTTCTTTGCTAAGCCTGCCAGCGAAATATTTTGGTTTTTCCACGGTTGGAGTAACCAGTTTTTTGCTTATGCGTAGCATTTTCATCTATATTTTTATCAACATCAACAATTAATTTCTCTATCACTTTTGTGTTTTGGAATTTTTTTGCGATATTTTTTTATTTTTTCTTGGGGCACAGAATTCTGTATCAGGCTCTTAAAAGGGCCTTTTTTTTCTCGCCTAGATATTTGTCAACATCGGCAAACAATTTCTCTGTCACATTTGTGTTTTGGAAATTTTTGCGATGTTTTTCAATCCTTTCTTTTAGCACAGAGTTCTGTACCTTGCTTTTAGGGACAACTCTTTTTTTTTTCTCTGTGTAATAAATTAATATTACGCAGGTATTTATTTGTGTCATTTTTCATTAATTCTGTGTCATTTACAGCATTCTTTATTTTTGAGCTTAACTTATGCTCATAAGATGACTGAGGTTGTTCTTTTATTTCAACCCTTTTTGTGTTTTGTATTTGCACAGTAACTTTATTGAAAAAAGTACTCGGCCCCAAAAAGGGCCTTTTTTTTTTTTTTTTTTTTTTTTCATTGCAAAAGCCTGACGCCGAAGCTGTCTCAGGTCTGTTTTCTATAAAACCTTCCTCTTGGGTAAGGTTGTCCGGAATTTTCTCGGACTTTTCATAAATCATATCTGGTATTTTCTCAGATATTCCATCGCCCGGGCATCCCACCGGTGTTTTATTGAAATCTGAAAATTTTACAAATATCCCATCGCCCGGGCATCTCTCCGGTGTTTTAATGATATCTGAGATTTTATCAGATATCCCATCGCCCGAGCATCTCTTCGGTGTTTTAATGATATTTGTAATTTTTTCAGAAATCCCATCGCCCGGGCATCTCACCGGTGTTTTTTTCATATCTGATATTTTCTCAGATATTATGTCTGGAATTGGCACAGACATACAAGAGTCATCGACAACTTTTTTGTCAGATGACGTGCCTAGAATTTTCTGAGGCACAGAATAAGAAAGTTTTTTACCTACCAATCTTCTTCTTGTTCTTTTTTGGATACTATGACAAAGTTCCGGCGGAAGGTTCTTAATTCTTCTAGATCTTCTTGGATCTGGCTTTTCAGTTGACTCCGGATTTCCCGTGAAAGTAGATGTGGAACGGGAAACGGCATCGCTTTTCTTGGCGTCAGGCTTTTGCTCTACAACATCAGAACTTGAAATTATCTTAATTTTTTTTGATGGGCTTGAAGCTGAAACGAAGAGAAGTGGATTCGAGAAAATTTTAATTGAGCTTTGAAAAAAGCTTAACAACTAAAAGATCCCCTAACCGGACTGATTCGGATAGACTGGTAACCCAGAAACTATCTAATCGCAGAACAAGACGAACGGCCGACGACGACGAAAAGCTTGCACTAAAGTTCACTCGCAGGAGCTCACACGATGTGCGACCTTCCTGCACGGAATCCAAAGGGCAACGATAATGCATACTATTTTAAAAGCTGATGACAAATATATAATATCAATTTTTCTTATACATAACTGCATGCTTCGAAAACGCCTTTGTTTATTTACAGTGGATGCTTACGGTAACAGGAGACACTGAACAAAAACATTTTAAAAACGAAATAATGAAAATCATTGGAACACGGTATTTTACACAAAAGTAATAAAGTAATTATCTTAATAACGAGGAACTACCTACCAACTATGTAGGAGGATGACATAACGAATATTGCTACCGATTCTGCACCTAATTCTGAAGCCATTCGAGAAACATAGTGGACCATTACCTACACTGACGCCTGCATTGATAGCGTCTCTAAATTTGCCACGAATTCAGAACCAGTTCTACACGTAACGACTTTTTCCTACTAGAATACCGCATGAAAAACCAACGTGATGCTCGTGTCGTTAAAAGATAATTGCTTCGTATCTCTTTATTGCTAAATCAAGTAATCGTATTCAAATTGTTGAAGCGTTCTTTTTTTTTACAGTGCATTTTCTGTCTATTCTCCTTGTAAAAGCCATTTGGTTGATCTGCGAAGTCATGGAAAACTGATTTTTATCCTGGACCAACAAATTCGGATTACTACTATTGTTATAATATTTTCTAGAAATAATGAATTTATATATTGTGATATATTATAATCTGTCTGAATATGCAGTTCTTTGCTTTCCGGCCATATGTTTTCATTTACTTTCGTTCGAAATAAGCCATAGTACTTTCAGGAGGGAATCGCACTCTGTAAAATTTAAAAACAATGTTTTATAACTCACATTTCTTGAAGATTTCATTCTTTTAGGAGGACATAGAGGAATGCTAGATGACAAGCTCAACAATCATGTCACACCGGAAACTTGAACAGGGAAATCCATATACTTCTGTTTCGATATGCCAATTTCTTTAGAGAAAAATGCAGTGAGTTTAAGTACCTTTAACAATTTCATTATACACAGCCAATTGTTTCAACAAGACAAAACTTCACTGCTGCCTGGAAAGGGAAGTTCATATTTTCTCCCGAATGGATATGAATCACTTCCGCAACGTAAGGAAGAGCGTATTTTTTTATTACAATTTTCCTTCCGCAATAAGAGTTGCTGGAGGCCACATACATGATCTAACTTGCATATTTTTAACCATTGCCTCAAAAACATTTTTTTATAAAAGAATGGCCCGGAAAATTACTGTAAGCAATTAGGTATTTTTTGTTAAAGCATTCATAATCTGTTGCTATATAATACAGTTGTCCAGAATTTTTTCTGTTTCAATTTGCAAGCGCAATTGGTAGTACGTTGCCTAAATTCAAATGGCTCCTAAATTTCAATTTGTCGAAACTTTACAAAAATGAAGCGTGCCAAACTACGAAGTACGTGAAAGCAGTTATCAGAAATGTTCTCTTGATAAATATGAACCAAAGCAATTAACCCGGTATTTATTACGATTAGTTTTACACGCGAGTAGCGTGGTGACAAACAAGAAAATATGAACAATTACTGATATTTCTTGAAATCGGTTACTTCTTTCTGGGTAGTTTGGAGGGGAGAAATATGCATTCTAGAGAAATATATATTCAGGTACAAAAAACCGACGCAACTTTGAGAAAGTTTCGCAAAATAATGCTTGATTGCCATAAAACAGATTAAACAGAATAAATTTTGTTTGCCCGAAGTTTAAATGCAGAGACTGTGGAATTTTGGAGATTTGGAATTACTGATGATTAAGGTACATTTAATAAAAGAAGTTGTATTTTTTATTTGCGATGTAAGTTCTTCGTGCATCTCAGAACTAAAGAAAAACTGCTGGCGAATTGTCACCGGCACATATGCGGGCATTCAAACTGGGTGAATCAACGCTGGAGAAATTAAAAAGCTCACGAACAAATTCCACCTGATTAATTGTATTTTACGCACAGAGTGCCGGAACTTTCGAAATTTTTGAGCGTCTTTCAAAAGGGAACAGTTTGATAAGCCTGAGGTATTTCTACGGAGCACGGAATAGTTGGATAAGTCTATGAACTGGCCAAACCCTATTTACAATCATCCTAGAAACTGAAGTTGCTGATCCTGAAGCTGTTGGCAAGTTCCCTAATGAATAAAAAACAGTCATCCAAACAGTTGACACCACACCAAGGAAGTGTTCAATGCTGATCAAAATGCCTTGCTTCGGAAGCGTACACGTCGTTAAACACTTGTACTAATCTTAACAAAGGAGAAAAATTCTCTCATCTGAGTTAATAACATTTAAAGATAGGCTGACGCTGCTTGTACGTGTCATCGGAGTGACCCTGAATGTATGTGGCACCTATAAGATTGACATCTGTCGGATTACCACTCTCAAAAATCCGCGGTCGCTAAAACATGCTACCTTGTACGGGTAAAGTGAAAAAAGGGCTTTTGTAAGTACGCAAGACTTTTAGGCTTAATTCACGAATAATTTGTAGTTGAAACTGAGATATATTTTCGAAATGTACCCTTACTATGCAGATGTTACTATAAAGGACAGACCATTGATGGATAGCCGAAATTTTATACTGGATTCCAAGGGACAGGAAAAGACCTAGAAGAAGACCACATGGGAGATGGGTGGATGAAATTTGAAAATATGCAGGATTAACATGGAGGAGACTGGCACAAGACAAACCGTTGTGGAAGATACTTGGGGAGACCTTCGTCCAGAAGTGGAGTACAAATGGTTGGCAATTATGATGAATCCACTATAATGCTCCTGATCACTCCAAACACTTGAATAACATCAACTCCAACAGACGTTCCCCAAATACAACTTCTTTGATCCAGCTACTAAACCAAAAAGTAGTATCAACTGCCAAGGCATATTTCGGGTATGAGATCTAATTGCAGCTTCGTAACCCATCGCTGGTCTCATGCTGTAAAAATGTTTCTTACGCTTCGCATGTAAAGTGCGCCATTTGCTTGGAATTGGCTATGGAGGAACCAACCCCTATCTACCTGTCAATCGGAATATCCTGCACTATGTGTCATAAATTACGATAAGGACTGTTGCGTCTTTCTCTGTCAATGTGATACCATGTGGCCATAGTTTTCGTTGTAAGGTAATTCTCATATATAATTTTGGCTGTTACGGGTGAAACCTGTTTTTCGTTAACTTCTACTGTTTCTTATAATTTGAAAATAAATGTTTTTTCAAGCTTATCTGGAGCGTGCCAATTTTTTTAACATCAGTTTCAGTGCCAATCTCCCTCCCTCATAATAGTAGAAATCAGCCGGTTCTGTCTGTTGGAAGACAATTATCATGTATTCTTCTTGTGACGAAATTTTGTATCTTCTATTGAAACGCGAAATTGCTGTAATTTTTTACCTTAAATTTCTGATTTCAGTCTATTTGCAAGTGGTTTTTTGTGAGTTATTTATTTCGATATTTTTATTTGTTTTGATGAAATATTGCACAACTAGCGAAGGCATTTTTTTTTTGTTGAACGGAATTATTAAAATTACTTCGAAACATGTGTACTTTTAATGGACTAAATGTTTGGTAACTAGTTTCACTAAATTATTCGTATACATAATTTATGTACCTGAAGAACACCACGGTATTTCTGACTCTTAAAGAAAACTTACATGTGTTACCCTCTAATAAATAGGTTTTTCCTTGATTTGGAAAGAATCGTTTTCGAATTACTTTAAAGCACCAGCATTTAAAGACCGGTTCTTCTATGTAAAATCTGAAGAGGAAATTGCCTAACTCTTAAAATGGATAAATTACAGTTACCTGCTGATGAACACAATATAAGAATTCGGTGGTAATTATGATATATCGTTTGTGTTAAGTCTTGCAGAAATACAGTTAAACTATTATTTGAAGAAAATTATTTTCTCACTTATTTATTTCTAAAAATGAAATTATTTTACTGAGGGTGAGACGATAGTTTTGCAATAATTGCATAAACACATGTGCTGCTGCCGGTATGTCACTTGTTTAAGCTAGTTTAATTCGCGTACTACAATCAGTAGAAATGGATATAAAGCGGTAGTCGTTGCTGTACATGGAATTCCATGTCGTCGTTCTGTCTGTGGTTGTCGTTGCTGTGAATGTCATTGCACGTCGTCGTTCTGTCTGTGGTTGGGACGCCTAAAGGATGAACAGCCACAACTGGATAGTAAGGGAACTTTTGTTATATGAGTTTGAACTCGGCTATAACACTGATCAAGCAGCACGCAACATTTGTCATGCGAAAGCGGAAGGTTCCGTGGTCCACAGCACGGCAACCCGATGTCTCAAGAAATTTCGTGCGCGAGAAAGTAAAGGCAAATCCGACAATCAGCACTCGGAGATTATCAGGTGAGCTGGGCATATCAAGGACCACTGTGGTTCGTCACCCTCAAAACCTCGGCAAGGTCTGCAATAGGTACCGCATTGTCCTTCACGAACTAACAACCGCTGAAGCAAACCACCGAGTGAACAGCTGGAGAGGATGTATGCCACTTCTGAAGAGAAGTGCCGGGCACTGGTAAACAGATAGGACAGCGCTCGGCGTTATACCGCTCGAATGACACAGGCAAAATTCCATGACCTCGAGGGCATCAAACTGATGCAGACGCAGCATACAGTCCGGACCTTGCCCGTTCGGATAATGACTTGTTCCGCTCAATGGCCCAATTCCTTCGTATGGGGCAGTTCAACAACCAGGAGGATGTTGCAGTAAAGAAAAGGAGTTCTTCGCCCCGAAAAACCAGAACCGGTACAACCGCGAAATCGAAGAACTTGCATTCAGATTGATAAGGACAGGCAACGCCATGGCATATACCATGTACGCTAGACAGCTTTCGTTGTAAATGTACGTTTGAAGACACAAAGTGATCCAAATATTTCAAAACGTTTGAGTCCCCAAAATAAATGAACGAATCTGGTGAACTGCTACTGCATTTTTATATTAGAGCAAGGTCCATCTCGGTGGCACAGAGTCTACGTGTATGCGTATGACCATTCGACGAAGGTGGACACATGAGTAAGCTATGAGAAATTAGTTTGTTCAATATTGTTGAGCGCCCGTTTCTGGAATGTGACAGTGGTTATGAACTTTCATTCGACAGTACCGGAGTCATTGACGAGGAATGAAAGGCGTCTTTGATTGCTAGTACGGGCTCTTTCCTTTCCCAGCAACCTGCGGCTTGAAATTTAAAAACACGCTTCTGCTTGCCGCAAATAAAGAGTTGCTCATCGTGGTCATTAAGAAGAAGATAAATATTTGGTATGAGGTCCGTTCGTAATTTGGTACATGTTTCGAGATATCACATTTTAAAAATTATTTTTAAATACTGTTAAACGATAGCGGCAGGTAACATTACTCTGCAGTTGAAATATTATTGATGTAATAAAACAATGTTAAAAAAATTCCTAGTGGTTTCCTTTTCATCGCTATGTTTTAATTTAGCGTAACAGCGCCTTTTGATTGGTGTGAACTTTTCTATAAGACTGGTGACAATTTGCCAGTGGGGAATTATGCATAATTTTTTTAATATTATTTAGGAATTGAAAATGTTGTGTTTGTGTGTCCAATATTATAAGTTTTTTAAGAAATACATGAGACAGGGATATAATACACTGCCGGACAATTGCTAACGACGGATGACAATAGCAACGATAGCAACCATAAAATGAATGGCAGGAAAATGTGGAAATTAGCATAAGTGCGGGATACAGTAAGACGTGTTGTGCGTATGCAAATTTTGGATTGCCGAACTTGTTCGTGACGTCATAGCACTGATAAGAGATATAAAGGATTTGACGCGTATTGACCGTTGTTGTTCAAACGCAAAGTTGAAAGGGAAAGAAACAATTGACGAACTTGCAATTTTCAGTATGTCTTCCCGACATCACCTAGATGATTTTACGCGTGGCCGTATTATTGGTAAGATTGAAGAAGGGCGAAAAATAGCAGATGTTGCCAGGGAGTTCGACGTCAGCCACAGTGTTGTTTCAAGGCTTTGGAAATCATTTCAAACAAATGGAGAGTGTAGCAAACGTCACGGGGGAGGTCGTGCTCGCAGTACGACACCTGCAGAAGATCGGTACATAGTGCTATGAACAAAAAGACACCGGCGCAGCACAGCTAGTAAGGTAGAAAATCAGTTTATTGCTGCTACTGAAAAGCGGATCCCCCGAAAAACTGTCGCCAGGCGTTTGCATGAAGGAGGACTAAACGCCTCTCCCCTCCTGTTGCGTGCATCCTATTGTCCAGGCGTCACCGTACCGCCCGTTTGCAATGGTGCCATCAACATCGCAATTGGACTGAAAACGACTGGTCGGCTGTCCTCTTCTCAGATGAGAGTAGATACAGTCTATCGTCTGATTGTCGACGACAACTGATCTGGCGAGATTGTGGTACTGCATATTGTCCAGCAAACATACAGGAAAGAAACCGATATCCGACATGTAGTGTCATGGTATGGGCTGGCATCATGATCAATGGCCGTACATCCCTGTATGTGCGTCCAACTGGGATTATGACTGGCCAACGATACATTAATGATGTTCTGCTACCTCATGTTCGCATGTTCCGTGCTGCTGTCGGTGATAGATTTATTTTCATGGACGACAACGCAACATGTCATCGAACAGTCGCTGTCCAGGAGTGTCTTGAGAGCGAGGATATTCAACGCCTCGTATGGCCAGCACGTTCTCCAGATCTGAATCCCATTGAAAATGTGTGGGATGCTTTGAGGAGGAGTCTTGCTGGTCTCCAATGCCCTCCAATAAACAAGGACACCCTCATCCGTGCACTGACAGAGGAATGGGATAAATTACCCCAACAGCTGCTTGATAATGTTGTGCAACGCATGACACGACGTGTGGAATCTTGCATCGCCCTCCATGGTGGCCATATCTCGTATTGACATCTAACGCCGGAACGCCTGCGGACGGTAATTGCATTATTTTCACGTTTACGTATTCTACACAAAATGGCATGTTTGTCCCTTGAACACGTTCCAAAGCCTTCTGGATTTCAGAGCACAATAAATTGTCTTTCTTGTAATGTCCTGGCATTCTGACATTATTTTATTTCACTTGGCATCCAACCACACTTACTTTTTTGTGCGCTATATAGCCGTTTATGATACGTCCTTAGAAATTGTCCAGCAGTGTAATTAAGGAATGTGAATGGAACTTCTTCAGAGAATTATACATTGGAAACTGGAATTCCCTTCGAAAAAAGTCCGTTTTCTTAAAAAGGAGATGACATAACAAGCGAAATAGGCATTATAAAATAAATTGTATGGGCAATTAGTGAAAATAATGTAACAGAAAAAGTGACTGACACAAAACTGGAATTTATATTCTTGGTTTTTTGGAGAAAACAATTTGAAAACAGAGTGTAATTGTAATCATCTTTGGGCGAAGTTCTCTTTGATAGAAGTTAGCCCAAAGATGCTTAAGATAAAGTGCTAAGAGCGCAGCTGAGTATAATGAATCAAAAGACCGTCTTATACATAATTTATTGCATTATGAGTTTTCAGTACAATAACAGAAAATAAATTTATTTAAAATTCATTGTTTAAATCTCATAGTGGAACATGAAAAAGCAATTTGTAGCTCAAGATGCTGTAAACACACCTTTTTAAGGATAAATCAGACGTACAAGTATATGCTAAAAGCTTTACATTGGGGCTTTTGGAAATTGGCCAATGCCGATTGATCGAGCTTTGGCTTATTACGAGTTCTTTCGTTTCTCATTTTGATCATCCTTGGTTAGTAGTGTCTTGCCCCTCGCAGTTTTGTTTCACTATTCTTATAAACGGAAAATATTGGGTCTTCCTGGGCGAGAGGCACACCACACGGGTTAACAATATTTAGCGCAATTGGAGCACAAACTAATACATAGAAACAAGGATGACTTAGCGCAATCGGAGCACAAACTGATTCATAGAAGCAGTGATGACTTAGCGCAATCGGAGAACGAACTGATACATAGAAGCAGGGATGATTTAGCGCATTTGGAGAAGAAACGGATACATAAAAGCAGGGGTGACTTGAAAACATTTCCAACATATCATTGTAGACAAACACTGGCGTGCAAAAATTAAGAACGAGACGTTTTGTTCGAATGTAACGTCGTGCAGAAGTGCTACACATCGACTCAAATCATACCATAAGATCCCCAAGATGTACGAATATGGAACAAGTGAGCAAAACCGTCCAAACAAGGAATCCAAAGGATACAAATGCACTTTATTGAAAATTTCATGTTACAGGCGTCTGCCAAGAAAACTCTAGTCTTTAGTAGGGGATATGATCACCGCTGACTGCGTTGCAGGATTTAAAACATCTGTCCATGCTGAGGACGATGTAGTCAAGGAGCTGTTGAGGCATCGCGGCCCATTCCTCTTGTAGCGCCAATCGCACCTGCGGAATCGTTGCTCGCAGCTGGTGATGTGCTGTCAAGCTTCTCCCGAGAAGGGCCCACAGGTGTTCCATTGGATTTAGGTCCGGGGACCTTGCGGGTCATTCCATGCGTTGAATATCTGCACTCTCCAACACCTCTGCGACAGCCATTGTACGATGAGGTGTAGCGTAGTCGTCCATGAAGAGGAACTCAGGACCCACAGCACCTCCAATTAGACGTGCGTGAGGCAGGAGAACCTCGGTACAATACCGGACACCAGTGACTGAACCTCCCTGGAAGATGTGGAGGTCAGTACGGCTACCAAGCATGAAACCATCCCAAACGAGAACTCCCCTACCTACAAACCGGTCCCTTTGGATGCTGTTGGAGGTGTGATTGCGTGTTCCTTGCTATCTCCAGTTGTGTATACGTTCAGAATCGCTCATCAGACTAAATCGGCTCTCATACGTAAACAGAACTCGACCCATTGCTGATGTGTCCAGTTCTTTTGCTCCTGGCAAAACAGAAACCGCCGTCTCCGATGAGGAGGGATAAATGGCACATGGCGTACTGGTCGTCATGCAAATTGACCACATTTGTGCAGCCTCTTGGCCATGGTAAAACGCGATACCGGACGTCCAGTTGTCTGATGCGTGTGCCATGCGATTTTCCCGTTGTCTGCCGTCTGTCTCTTCTCGCCTGTAGGACAATATTTCGGTCGTCCGCAGCCGTGGTTTCTCATGGAAGACCACAGCTAAGCTCTCGGACAGCTGTTCCTGTCGTTTGAAATGCTCTCCGAGCTTGAAAAACGAAGCTGTGAACGATCCCGAACTCCTCGGCCACACTTGTCACACTTCGACCTTCTTCCAACTTCCCAATGACGCGACCTCGGGTAAAGTCATCCAGATGTCATCACTGGATTGCCTGTTGGCCATATCACACGATGGCAGCAACTGCACGTCGTTCAAAACGATGTACACTACGCAATAGCTATCACCGAATTCCTGATCCTACACCGCCCGTGTGCTCTATACCCTTCCGATACTCCCCCTACATCATGCTGCATATGTGCGCTTGCCCTACCGTGTCGGACCCCAGTCTATCTTCTGAGTGGTCCTTCGGTCCGTTCTGCCGGCTCGTTCCGCTGTGATGCTAATTTGTCCTCATCATCAATAATTTTTGCACATCAGCGTTTTACAAGCAAACGTGTCGTCAATTGACTTAGCGCCGCCTCCTACTTAAGGATCCGAGGCGCACACGCTACGTAGGCTCTCACAACAAGCAGAGAGTCGTTTTGTTTACGCTTCTCAGAAGCACTCTTTCTCTCTCTCACTCTGTTCGAGCGAACAAACGAAACCTTCCCCACTTTGATATGCAGATCTGTGAATCAGGAAAGCAGAGCGACAACAGCTTCTTATACGGAAATATATTCACCTTCAGACATAATAAATTGAAAAGAACGCTTGGTTAACACATGTACGAAACATTTATTTTTCATCAACTAGAATTTTGATGGCGGCGGATTACTCGCTCTTGAAAGTGACCTCGTTATGACTGGACCTGGCAAGGATCGTGGAACGCCCAAGATAAGGTGATCGAATTCTTTAGAAATCTCACTTTGCGTTGGCGCCCTAACTTAGGGTCTCATTAACACTAGATAGACCCCTATGTCATCGATGCTTAAGGAATAGTCTTCTAGCTTTCCTTCTCTAATCGATGCTTCAGTAGTCCGTAATTCAGTAGTATGTCATCAACTACTCTACCGGAATCCCTGACTCGGGTAGATTCCTTTTGTAGCGGCGACCTACCTCTTCTAGGGTCGGTGCCTGCACATTAACCGCTGACTCCGAGAGCCCACCACACCATCCACGCAAACGCGTTCCTTTCTATCGGAGGACTATCACCTCCGCTCTCCGAAGACCGACTGCCCGAACAGGTTCACTCGGAGCGACCTCTTCGCTCCTCCCTTCACGCTGCACCTCCTTCATGGGCGACGGCGCTGACCTTCAACTCCACTGACCGGTCCAAGTCGCTCTCCTCTCTCGCCACGTGTCACCTCTCGCGCCCTTCACCTGCCCCGCATCTAGTCGTTTTTCGGGAATCGGGCTCCTGGCCGTTTAAATCTACCCTGTGCGTTCCTCGCATATTCTCAGGCCATACATTATTGAGTGCCTCATTCCCAGAAAGCAATCCTATCACCGTAGTACATCCGTAGCAATACAATACACACTGTTATAATTATACAAAAGAGTATGTCTGCATTTCAGACCCGCACGGGGATAACTGGTTTTCCAGTTATTTGGGGAGCGGCGCCCCCACGGCCCGAGCTGACCTTGTGACTGGTCAACATCTGATGTCATGCCACCGCTTGTTTTTTATTTTGGTGCTGTTGGTGTTTGCAGGGACGGCTGTTCATCCAGCTGTTGGGGTGTCGCGGCCCCACGATCCCGAGCTGGTCTTATGTCTCGCTTTTTCGTTTTTCTTTATTTTCTCCACTGGCTAGTTGCCCGTGTTGTATTCTCCCTAATTACTACCATGCTATGTACTAACAACCCGGTCTTGTGGTTTTGTTACCCTCCACCACTAACTGTTTTATATTAACCGCTCAGTTCGTAGGTTGCTGAGATTCTGTTTAGGTTCCCTGCCAGGATTTGTCTTCTTTGGATTTCTTTTTTTCCTTTTAGCTGGTTTGGGTGCTAGACCTACCTGCATGTTTGCCGCGTGCGGAGACCCGTGAGGCGGAAATGGTATGTCTGGCGGCTTAGGTCGCAGGGGACCGGATAAGTGCCTCCTGTGTACCAACACTCCTCTTCGACCCCGGCTTCGCTGTAAACGGGAAGCTAGAGACTAACCCACCTCTAGTCAGAAGTCTTGTACCAAGTTGTGTGCAGGGCTTTAGCGGCTTTTTTGTCGTATAGCACGGCAGGGTGAGTCCGGGGGCTGTGGGATCATGCCAAAGGCGTTGGCATGACGGTACCCGGAGGCCGAAGTGTCCGCCGAGTGCGTGTGATCACAGCCAACGGACTATATCTGCAACGTATAAGCTCCAGAACTGTGTCCAACGTCATTTTCTTGGCTTGTAGACCTCCAGTTCTCCCTTGTAGGGCTCGGTGGTGGGTGGAGTAGTCTGCAGACGAATCTTCCTCCTTTTTTCCATGGGTAAAAACAAAAAACAAAACTCCAAATTTAAGTCACCTGAGAAAATGATAGTTGCAAATGACTCTCCTTCGTCTTCTCAACCTACCAAGTCTCATACCCTTAAACGGTCTTTAGACCTTGACCTGGACCAAGAATGTGGAACCTCTTCTTCGGCAGCTGTACCAGTCGCTCCGAAGCGTCGTCTCCCCTCGATTGCTGTGACTACGCATGCTACACACTTACTTGTAGAATCCATCGATCCGAATGAGAGACTGTCCACCAGATCTCCCTTTTTCATTTCTAAAGCTTTGGACGCTGCGGTTGGCCCCTTGAAGTCTGTGAGGAAGCTTCGCTCTGGGGACCTGCTTGTCCAAACTTGCAGTGTTTCTCAGAGTAACATTTTTCTGCACCTCACTAGTCTTCAAGGCATTCCTGTAAAAGTGACACCTCACCCGTTTCTTAACACCTCTCGGGGTGTTATTTCGGAGTTTGATCTCTTGCCATGCAGTGAAGACGAATTGGTGACTGAACTTGCAGATCAAGGTGTTATTGCTGCTCGTCGTATGATGTTCCGGCGCGATGGTTCCTTGATTAAGTCTAAAAATGTAATCTTGACTTTTAACTCCCCGAAAGTTACGACCGAAATCAAGGCTGGCTACTTGGTCTGTGGAGTTCGCCCGTACATTCCCAGTCCTCTGCGCTGTTTCAGGTGCCAGAGGTACGGGCATTCCCAACGTTTCTGTAAGAGTTCCGCTCGTTGCGCAAATTGTGGCTCCAGTGAACATGACGGGGATGGTTGCACTTCTGCGGCCTGCTGTGTTAACTGCGGTGAGGCCCATGCAGCTTACTCCCGCAACTGTATGAAATGGAAGGACGAGATGGCGATCCAGCGCCTCAAGACCCTGGAAGGCCTCTCGTACCCTGCTGCCAAGGCCAAGTTGGGTATACCCACCAACCGACAGCGTACTTTTGCCGCAGTGGTTCAGTCTCAGCCGCAACCCGTGCAGCCCTTTGTTCCGCGCCCTGTAGCTCTCGCCGCACTTGCCAAGCGATCTACAGTTGAACAAGCGACACAGGTGGATTTCACCGAGCTCCAGCTTATTCGACCAGCTGAGTCTGCGCCTTCTCTTTTGAAGACGACCGACTCTTCCGGTTCCCAGCAGACAGCCTGTACGTGCGGAAGACCCGGCCCTCAATCCGCAAAGGTGTGCCGTGTCCATCCAACTGTCGCGGTCCACCTGACCAACATTGCAACTGTCTCGGACTCAGCGAGGTCCCCACCCTCACCCAACATTATAGAGGAACATCGGGGGGAGGAGAGTGACAGTTCGTCCCCAGCCTCAACTAACATTGCAGAGGAACATGAGGGGGAGGATAGTGACAGTTCGTCCTCACCCTCGGCCAGCATTATATTGGAGTGTGTGAGGGAGGAGAGTGACTCATCCTATGTGTAGTTGTGTTCGATTTCGTAATGTGTTTTATCATTCTCATTCCTCAGTTATACTTAATCGGCTTGTTTCTCACCATTGTACCATGTATTTCATACTGTTTGTTTCATTGTCTTTTTTGGCCCTTCCTTTGTACTCATGGTTCGGTTTTACTTGGTCAGCCAGAATTTGCGATTTATGCCCCGTTTTTTTTTTTTTTTTTTGTCTGTTTGTCTTGTATCTGGCGCTTTTTGGCCAACCATGGCCCTTGCGCCAATAAAATCTAATAACCAACCAACCAACCTGCATTTCAGACTTGTAGGCGCCAAGTTAAAGTGAACAATGTATCTGTGAAGGTCACAGCGTCCTTGGCGATACTCTTAGTTCGTAGAACAAGTCCTCGCCCTTTCTAAGGCGTGAGAACGTGAAGTCTTTTGTCATACATCACGACTTCACAAAAAAAGAATGATTAAACATATTTACGAAGTCTCTGTCGCCATTTTGGGAACTTGCAATGTTTTCTTTGGTAAAAAAATTACATAATGTTTATCATTGAAATGAATTAACATCGTTAATGTGTCCGTTCTTACAGGCCCCTACTTCTGAGACGAAACATGTGGGATGTCATATTTCACATGTAGAGTCTAAAACCTCATGAGCAAAGTTCGCTCGGTGACCTCTTCGTCGTCTTTTTAACTCGACACGCCCACAAGCTTCTGTTGTGACACACATATATACATACATACATACACTGGGCAGAAGCAACAAAGAACCTCGCGGGGTTACTAACTGAGTGTTGACTCCTCCCCCTCTCAGTTTTCTAGGGTGCGAAGCCTTTCTCTTTCTTCCCTAAAAGCCAATCGTGATAGAGCATCTGCATGGGGAATTAATTTCCCTGCGATGAGCGTTATGGTTAAGTTGAATTGGGCTATGGCTAAGCTCTACCTCTGTAATTTGAAACTCTGTGAAGCCGCGCTGGTCAAATACTTTAGAGGGTTGTGGTCAGACATAATCACGATCTGGTGTCCGAAGATCCAACCCTCAAACTTCTGTAACGCCCACACTATCACGTAGGCTTCCTTATGGCTCGCCGCCCAGCATCTCTGTGTGATAGTAAGCTTTTTACTGGCGTACGCTACTTGTCGGACCTTCCAACCCTCTCATCGCTTTGCCCCAAAGAACACGCTACTGCGTAGGCGCTGGCTTACGTGTGCAATACGAACGGCTTATCATAGTCTGGGGTAAACATCACGGGTGCTGTACACAACAGCCCTTTCAGAATGGTAAACGCCTCCTCCAGTTCTGATGTCCAAACAACCTTCTCTGACGCCTTCTTTCCGGTCAGATCGCTCAACGGTTTAGCTATCTCTGCAAATTCAGGTACATAATCTCGGTACTAGCTACACAGTCCGAGAAAGCGCCGTACCTCCCTTTTCGTCTCGGGAGGTCCTAAATCTCGTACTGCCTGGAGTTTCTCGGGATTTGGCTGGTGGCACCCAGACCCTACTACATGTCCTAAATAATGCACGCTCTGCCGGGCAAAACAACATTTCTTCAAGTTGCCCGTGAACCCGGCTTCTTCCAGACTCCTAATTACCAATCTCCAATGCTGCGTACGCAATAAACTTCCCGACTTATCGGTAATTTTATGCTCGTCTCCGGTAGCGGCTCTTACCTCTCCGGAGAAAAATTTGCCCCTATCACTTGCTATCTCCGGTCGCTCCTGTAATGGCTCCCGTGTTATCGTTAGGCATTCTACTCGAGCGTCCGGCGGACACGCTCACTCTTCCTCCGTTCTGCTCGTTGGCACTTCTTGCATATCCCATAAATCCTCGTCCGCTTCTAAGATGCCCTTTACGACGTCGATCCTGGGCCTGTACTCCCTCAGCTGTCCTATTTTAAAGGCTTTCGGCATTTGCCGACTTTTATAGCCCGAATCGTCCCTCCGTGGTTGGTCCTCGGCTACTTCCCCTGCTTGCTGTGTTATCTTCTCTACTGTCTCTTCCCACTCCTGATGGTGTTGGGTAGCCGAAGCGGTTATCCCTATGGGTCCCACAATTTCTACTTTTACCTCCTGTACGGGTAACGCTGGCCTCCTAACTTGGGTTATGGGTAACCGGTCGTTCTGTGTGACTGGCCTCCTAAGTTGGCAAGCTTGGAAGTCCTCACAATATCTTTTAACGTCCTTCTGGTCGGATGGCCAATGAAATGAATGGCGGATACGCTCGAAGGTCTCTTTGTGGCCTAAATGAGCCGAACCCACTGAGTCGTGCGCCAACCTCATTACTTCTCCCCTCCTACATTCCGGCACTACTAGCTGATTGACTGTTTGTCCTAACACCTTCTCTTGGTGATGTAGTAGCCCATTTTCCAAAAAAAATCCTCCCTTTCCTTCTATGGCTTGGGTAAAGTCTTCTTTCAACGTCTCGTCGCGTGTCTGCTGGTCCTTGAAAACTACGTAGTCTGAGCTACGAGCCTCCCCGTCTATGGGAATCCTATCTCGGCTAGCGCTGGCCTCGCTCTCCGTCGACTGCAAAACCTCTGTCCTTGGACCTCATTGGCTGCCTGCGGCTCGCTCTGCAAATGCCCCGCCTATCTCAGTAACCTCGCTCCCTGCCACCTGGGGCGATAACGGCTCTTCCGCTGCTTGTTCCTCTGGCTCTCCCTCACGACGGAAACATCTTGGGCTTCCTCTAGATCTATTTCGGTAAGCTTTTTCCCTTCTCGTAAATCACTTTCGTCGTCCTCCTCCCCTGAAATGGTAAACGCCCCCTGGGTTGAAACTAACCACTCGGGGCTCGTTTGCCTAGCTTCCTTCATCTTCGCATAATCTAACGGCGTAATTAACGCATCGTTACTGAGCTGGGGTACGATAGCACAAATTATTTCTGTCATACCCATTATCTCTTTCCCGGCCTTTTCCAATTCTGGGTCTATTAACCTAACTTGTAGTTGTTTCACGGGAAAGTTGGCAGTCCTCCCGTCGAAACCCGTCAAATTAATACTCACAATCTCCTCCTCTTCCTTCTTCCCCTAGCTTACCCTCTTTTACACAACAAAATTCGGCCCCGCTGCCTACGATTACTTCGGCCCGAATTCCTTTCGCTGTTTTTATCTGTAGCTGTCCTCCCACAGGTATTTCCATAATCTCGCCTTGGCTGCTCTCAGATCCCCGTACCCTTCCCATTTTTGCCTTTAACTTCCTGGGGTCCTCTTTGGGTTGCGTCTCGACGTCCCTTACTTTGGTTACTTCCCTTCTCTCCTCTCTATTCGCTACCCGACTTACTTTCTTATTTCCATCGTTCCTCCAACTGCCTGTCGGTCCCTTGTTATCTTGCCCCGTGGTACCTTTCAACTGGCAGTTCGCACGTCTGCGCCCTGCCTTCCCGCAGAGAAACCAGATCACACTCTGGTCAAAATTGGAGTTCCTTGGAGGTCTATTAAGTGCCCCTCTATTATTGAACCCTGATCCGGTCACTGGGAATCTCCCTTTCTGGTGCAGCCCGTTATTAGGCAGAATTTCCCTCCTTACCTGGTTTGTCGCTCCTGCATTATACGGACCTCCCTTTAAAGTTAGAGCCCGCCGCATAATTGTTTTTGGGTCTCCCTTCTCCCAATTCCATCACTTCCACATGTGTCTCATACAGGTCACATAACTCTCCCAGTTCGCTCGCTGGAACCAATTTCCCTACGGCGTCCCTCTGCAGCAGATAAGTTTTCAAACTTGGTAGAAGCAAACCCTTGAATTTATAACAAATTAATAAGTTCGTTAACTGCTGGAATTCCGATACTCTGCTCTTCTCCACGTAGTATTGGAGCGCTCGTCCAATACGACCTGCTAACTGCTGTAAGCTTTCCCCCTTATTCCGTTTCATTGTCTCAAACTGTTTGAGATAGATACCGATGGGTCAAGTGGCACTCCGCCCAAATAGTTTCCTTGACGGTGCTGTAGCAGTCATACTGCTCCAGGGTTAGTCGTCTGAACAAGTAGTTCACGCATTCGGCGTTAAATAACGCCACGACTAGCCGTCCCTGCATATCTTCTGGAACAGCATGTAACAGAAAGGTCCTCTCTATGGAGTCGAAAAAATCTAGGATCTCCTCGGGCTTAGAGGGACTCTTTGGAATTGTCCTTTCTATTATTCTCATGTAATCGGCTAGGCGCCCCTGTTCGTTCCCTTTCTTCGCCGGAGCCGGACTTTCTGAGGATAACTGTATCTTATTCAACTCAAATTCCCTTTCCTCCTTTCTATCCGTTAATTGTAGCTGAAGCATCCTCTCAGCCCGTTAGGCTTCTAGCTCGATTTTCCTCAGGTCCCTCTCCGCTTGCTTTTCCTGCCATTCCCTTTCTGCTTTTTTTTCTTGTAATTCGAGCATGCGAAATTTAAACTCCATTTCCAACCTAGCGGTATCCCCTTCCATCTTTCTTTGGGTAATCTGTACCTCGTGATTAGAATCTGAGCTGTTATCTATCTCTTTACCATTTTCCCCTTCACTTCCCTCTACGCTCTGTCCTTCGTACTCCTGACTCTTTTGCCCGTCCAAAAGCTCATCCAAATTTCATGCAATATTTAACTATAATACTCATAAAATCAATATACACATAAAATACAATCAATTTTTCGGTATCAGCCTGTGCTCTCAAACTGATCAGCCTACTCACTCCGAACATTCCTACATGCTTATTTCAACATATAATAACAAGACACAAATAAATTCTTAACTTAAATAATAACCTCAATCTTTACTCATAAATACACTTTGACAATTGATAATTTCTCTGACCCTATGGTCTCTAAATAATCGCAACCTAAACGCAAATTCTACTAGCTTTAGGTGGCTAAAATACTACAGGTAGTGCCCCGGAAATAAAATTACGGTTCCAAAGTGGTAATTACCCACTGAAGCGATTTGAGCTTCCTTCTGCTTCATTCTGTGTCCTGGGATGGCCGGGCACTTCACTTTGAGTTCTTTTTTTTTGTAGGCACAATTAATTCTATTTTGTAGCACCGTGAGACACTCTGGTTAAGAGCTCTCCTCACTGTACCTACTCTCTCGCCGTCTACGTTCACCGATTGCGTCCTGTAGCACCGTGAGGCACTCTGGTTACGAGTTCTCTTAACTGCATTCGCTCTCTCGCCGCCCGCTTTCGTCGGTCGCATCTTGTAGAACCGTGAGGCACTCTGGTTACGAGCTCTCCTCACTGTAACCACCCTCTCGCCGTCCGGGTCGTAGGTCTCCTTCGATGCGCTGGATCTCTCGTCCGCCGCAGCGAACGAGAAGCGTCCTGGTTGCGGTCCTCCTTTAGTCGTCCGTCGTTGGATAAAGTTCTGTCGGTACCTTCTCTTTCACCTGTGGGTACCGTGATCTTTCTCTTGCCTACCTAACCGAATTTTTCCTCAGCCTGTCTCTCTCCTCAAAGTTCGTTTGTTCTATATCCTGCCGATGACTGCCCCAAATTTCTTCTCTTGCCGTAAAAGCGACAGTGTTGTCACGTGACTTAGCGCGGCCTCCTACTTAAGGATCCGAGGCGCACACGCTACATGGGCTCGCACAACAAGCAAATAGTCGTTTACGCTTCTCAGAAGCACTCTCTCTCTCTCCGTTCGAGCGAACAAACGAAACCTTCACCACTTTAATATGTTGATCTGTGAATCGGGAAGGCGGAGCGACAACAACTGGTTATACGGAAATATATTCACCTTCAGACATATTAATTTGAAAAGAACGCTTGGTTAACACATATACGAAACATGTATTCTTCATCAACTAGAATTTTGATGCGGCGGATTACTCGCTCTTTAAAGTGACGTCCCTATGACTGGACCTGGCAAGGATCGTGGAACACGCAAGATAAGGTGAGTGAATTCTGTAGAAATCTCACTTTGCGTTGGCGTCCTAACTTAGGGTCTCCTTGACACTAGACAGAGTCTTATCTCATCGATGCTTCAGGAATAGTCTTAAAGCTATCCTTCTCTAATCGAGTCTTCAGTAGACTGTACTAAGTCCGTAATTCAGTAGTATATCATCAACTACTCTACCGGAATCCCTGACTCTGGTAGATTCCTTTTGTAGCGGCGACCTTCCTCTTCTAGGGTCGGTGCCTGCTCATTCCCCGTGGACTGCGAGAGCCCACCACACCAACAACGCAAACGCGTTCCCTTCTATCGGAGGACTATCACCTCCGCTCTCCGAAGACCGACTGCACCAACAGGTCCACTCAGAGCGACCTCTTCGCTCCCCCCGCCTTCACGCTGCTCCTCCTTCAAGGGCGACGGCGCTGACCTTTAACTCCACTGACCGGTCCATGCTGCTCTCCTCTCTCGACACGTGTCACCTTTCGCGCCCTTCACCTGCCCCGCTCCTAGTCGTTTTCCGGGAATCGGGCACCTGGACCTTTAAATCTACCCTGCGCGTTCCTCGCTTATCCTCAGGCCATACATTATTGGGTGCCTTCTCCCGAGAAAGCAATCCTATCGCCGTAGTGCATCCGTAGCAGTACAATACACATTGTTATAATTATACAAAAGAGTATGTCTGCATTTCAGACTTGTAGGCGCCAAGTGAAAATGAACAAAATATCTGTGAAAGTCACAGCGTCCTTGGCGATACTATCAGTTCGTAGAACAAGTCCTCGCCCTTTTTAAGGCGTGAGAACCTGAAGTCTTTTGTCATACATCTCGCCTTCACAAAAAAAAAAAGGATTAAACATATTTACGAATTCTCTGTCGCCATATTGGGAACTTGCGATGTTTTCGTGGATCAAAAAAACCCCACATAATGTTTATCATTGAAGTGAATTAACATCGTTAATGTGTCCGTTCTTACAAGTGTATTATTTGCATTGTTTCGTTTGTGAAACGATGCTTATGACTGCAGCGGCAATACCGACTTATCTAAAATATTTTTCAAATTATTTCGAGAATATCGTCCTAGCTTTGGCGCATTCACTAATTCGGTTGAAGTTTATCGGTATTTGACCATTTCTTTGAAGTCCATATTCACATACTGTATAAGTAATAGACTTATATCAGGTAACTATGAGAGTATTTGTGCTTTTTCGAGGGAGTACAAGAAACACCTTGCAGTGAGGGACGTTGCCGGGAGATGGCGTTGCGCACGAGTTATATCGTCAGCTAAAATCCCAAGATGTTCGACATATTCGAGTCAAATGAATGAGCGGTTTAGAAGTGGAAAGACGTTCGCGATTACAATAGCGGTATCAGTTCAGATTGTTGATGTGAGTTTATTATATGAACTTAAACTCGGTTCATCATTTACAGAAATAACTCATCGCATTTGCTTAGCATTTGAGGCAGATGCTCTGAAGGAACTCACAACTCCGAATTACTTTCGAAAGTTCAGAGTCGGTCATGAACATCTTTTAGACAACTACGGAGTGGCTGTCCTGCCAGCCTTGATAAGTAGCCCTGAAAGTTGCTATTCAGTAGGACAGTAGCCAAACATGTTAGGACCTAACCTAGTCATTTGGTGTTAGTCTGAAATCGTTCGAAGACATCTGCATACAATTGGTAAAGAATTCAAATGGTCTAAATGGGTACCCCACTTAGAAATCTGTCTGCAGTGAACAATCTGCAACATGTCTCATCTTGTCTTGCATTACTGTCTTGTTTAACAAGGAACCATTTTTCAATAGCTACTCTCATGTGATGAGAACTGGGAAAATTACAGCACCCCAAAATGTTCCAGCCTCTGGTTGTCCACCAGTGACTCAAATCCTCACGTATCGAAGTCAGAACTACATCCACGTAATATAAAGTTTGGTGCCATCCAGTGTACTCCCCAAATATCTCCCCATTAGACTGTCACTTATTTCTTTCACTTGATAATCATTTGAGTGGACACGTCTTTTCCAACATTGGTGAGTTACACACTGCTCTTCAAAACTTTTTCTCTTCCCATGGCCCGGAATTTTATTGCATGGGTATATAAACTTAGTTGACACTTTATTATGACCATCACCTCAGTACTTCGTTGGGCCACATTTTGCCTTTGATACTGCGTCGATTCTTCGTGGCATGGATTCCAAGTCATGTTGATAAGTGTTTTGTGGAATCTGAGACCATGCTTGATGAATAGCACTTTCCAGGGGCGTGAGATTGCAGGATTGTGGATCCAGTTGTCTGATGGCTCGTTCAACTTCATCCCACAAATTCTCAATAGGGTTGAGATCTGGAGATTATGGGGGAAGTAGCCATCGACATTGGGATAAACCATCCACATGACAGGATGCACTTGGTCCGCAACGATGTTTAAATAAGATGTGCCAGTCAGAAGTTGATCAACACGAATTAAAGGTCCCAAAGCATGCCAGGAAATCATTCCCCAAACCATAACGTTGCCTCCCCCAGCTTGAAGGGTTGTAGCAATGCATTTAGGGTCCATGCTTTCGTGCTGTTTCCGCGAAATTCTCACTCGGCCATCGGCATGGGGCAACTTAAAACGTGATTCATCACACTGAATAATTTGTTTCCAATTATCAACTGTCCAATCCTTGTGCTACTGTGCGAACTGGAGACATTTTCTCGTGTTAACTGCAGAGAGCAAAGGTGTTCGAACAGGCTTTCGGTTGCCATATACAATCCGATGCAGTGTACGGCGAACAGTGCGTGCAAAAATCATTTGAGGGGATCCTTGGTTAAGATGGTTTGTAATTCGCTGCACTGTTGCCCTTCTGCTGTCTGTTACCAGTTTGGACACTCTCCGTTCCGCCCAAGCAGTCACTAGTGGATGACGACCACACGTTGAACGTAGAGACCCAGGTTTTCGGCCCGACAGTCCAGTCTTTAAACACTTTAACAACAGCTGCTCTGGAACATTTCACGAATGCGGCGGTTTCGGTGACCTTCGGTCCATGGCTCAGAGCTTCTACAATCATCCCACGTTGAAAGTCCGTCAAATCGCAGTTTTTACCCATCTCGTCACCCAAAAATCACTTCTACAACTGTCGCAAGCACTAAGTTTTCCTTCTTTAGACTACCCACGCCCTCTGGCGGCAACAGCATGCAGCCATAGCTCATTTGCTTAAAACTGTCAGGTGGTAATAATAAAGTGGCTACTCAGTGTATATCGCAAAAACATTAAAACTTGGATTTCCAAAAAATTCTTAACTTTCTAAGATCTCAAAGTATAATATTATCTGGTAAAATAACATGGTATTGTTGAGCTTCCCGTGGTCTAGTAATTAAAACGAAAAGCTTTATATCAGGAGTTCGTGGAATGGAATCCAGGTAGTTTGATTTACTCTGAACCACTTAATTTTCTGTGTTAGCCGGATTGCCAGGATCAGCTGTTGTACTCGTAGCACTGGACACCGATTAGACTAAGGCATCCCTTCCTCGACCCTCTCTGCGCATCAGGTGCTTGTCTTGAATCACTACTATATCATATCGCACTAATCGTCTGACTCTATGCATGTGTGACTTTTTCATTCTCTTCCCTGGCGGATAATACAAGTGCAATCTAATGATCTTCGATTCTGACAGGCACCAGCAAATTCATCCTGGGATATAGGTAATTGCTTCTGAAACTACCCTGAGAAGGGAAATGCAATAAGACATCTGTTAAACATAGGAACAGAGCAAAGCCAAACCAAGAGTACAATTATTATTAATATTTTCTGTGGTAAGTTGACGGAAATATGAAAATATAATTTTAATACATTGGTGAAAAAAAAAGTATTTAAATTTTCAGATGAGAGAAAATTTTAAGAATACAAAACTTTCATTGCAAAGAGTTTTCACTAAATTCCTTGAAAAGTTTTCTTTTAAAAATGAACTATGGAAAAAATTTGAATCCTCCATCATCTTAAATTAAAATGGCTTCTCGCGAAATCTATTTCGCATAATATCGGGTATGCAGCGAAAAGTCAGTTCTTTATTCATTTAGTGTTCCCTTTCCTTGACTGACTTTCAGGTGCAGATTATTGAAATATATGCCTGTGACCTTTT